>JAVQIZ010083503.1:0-22490 GCA_036023535.2 Galaxias brevipinnis
TGATATACAAAGTGCACCTGGCATAATTTTTTTAAATTATTATGACGTTCATAACTCTACAAATTCCTACAACGCCCCCTCTGAGTTTTTTAATATAGCCTTGAAGGGAAATGCTGAAGAGTGGTGTCGTGGTTACGCAGGTGAAATGTAAATCACCATGTTGTGCCGAGTCAAACTCAATTTGAAGAGGAGGTTTAGCAGTTACATTTAGCATATAAACGCTTTCACCCTCTCCATTCAGTACCTAGCTCCTCAAAGCATGGAGAAACATGCGTTTTGGTTCCGCAGCGACTTGCACTCTGCCGGATGAGTGGCTACGCCCCGCTCCCCCCAAAAAATCAAAGATTGACTAAGAGAAAAAAAGAATCCCAGAGCAACTTTCCCAAATGTTCACTACTCATCCCTGGTTGAACAACAACATCTGCTTGAGAGTATTGGAGTGTGTGTGCCTAATGTGGAGATGGTGTGCTTCTAGGCCTCCTATCTTACACACACTTTCACGCTGTAGCACTGCATCTTGTGAAGTTCCCATGCACTTATAAACCACACTCTTAACACGCAAGCATAAGCAGATTCCGCCATTTGAATTTAAGTCTTAAAGCTCAGATTTAACATTTCTACTGCTCAATAATAGAACTACTCGTCTATTTCCCCTTCAAGTACCCTTGGGTAGCCAATTAAAAAATAATATAAATAATCCTCATTACCTTGTTTCATTTCTTAGTTTGCCTTCTCTTTCTCCCTCAAAACACATGCTTTGCTTTTCCCCAGTGAACACACATTACCTTCTCACGGACCATCAGGTTTTAGGGATTAATCTAAGAATGCGAGAAATAAAATAGGCTTAATCAGCTTTCCTAATTCTAACTGGAGGCCTTGCTCTGTGGCAACCCCTGGTCTTGCATGGAGTCCCTGTATGGTAAATGCATAAACGAGCAAAGATTTTAAGTGCATCATAATAGTCAAGCATCCCATGGTAATTAAAGTGAAAACCAGACAGCTATACAGATAGGTTCATAGCCGCAAAAAAAAAAACAGGTGGCCTTGTTCAGTAAAGTAGGAAGACAAGGCTAAATGGAATTGAAAAAAGGCGAGTTTTTTTAAGTTCCTGTCTTGTTTGCCCTCCCCAAACCCAATTCCATTTCCTGAAAATGAAATTAATCCATTAGCAATTGCAAAATCTAATTTGAAAATCTAGCAAATGAAATAAATCAAAGGAAGTGTCTTGCGGCGGCGAGGGTTACAGAGGCAGGATGATGGATTAGGGTCCCATTATTCACGATTTGTTATTCAATAAATCATTGATGTGTTCTATGAATAACCGTGGTGATGGACAAGAGAGTGAGGAAAAGAGCAGGGCTGAGTCGCTGACAAGGCAAATTCTCTGTGTGAGTACGGCACCGCTACTCACGCTCACTATGGTCCCTCATAGAAATGTATAACCGAGAAAAAAACCAATCTCAGGTACAGGCTAAAGTGTTGCTTTATGGTGTTTTCCAATTGTGTGCTGGTATTGCGCTAGGACAACTCTACGTTGACCAACATCTTTTACAGAGCCACAGCTCAGCTCTGCTTAGCTCCAGCATCCCCCATCCAAATGTATCTGTGGCCGCAGTTTCCCTTTGCCTCATGCCGCAAACAGTGTAGACTGAGCAAAAATCTGGTGTACCTTTTAGAAAGTCTTCAATGTCTTTGTATAGTGCAACATTTAGACTTATGTTGCCTTAAGAAATCTGTTGCTAAGTCACCATTAAAAATCTCTGAGCACTGCTAAAAATCAAAAGGAGCAAAAGGTGCGGATAAATTAATGTAGAGAAGCAGTGGGTGTTCATGCTGCAGAGGCGCTGCAGCAGGGTTGACTACAAGTTGATCAAGGCATCTCTCTCTCTCTCATTCTCTCCTCTACCTCTCCATGATTCTGCCTTTAGGGTGAATGATGCATCACAGTAGAAGTCAGGGCGTCGCCCTAGCAACCAGCAGAACAGAGACAACAACTTGTGTCAGGAAGCAATCTGTACAGTTCCTGCCTCTACCTACACGGCCAGATTGAAGCAAGCCAGGAGTGAGCCAGAGGCCCTGGACAATCATGTTTCAACTTATGGCTCATGTGAGTGACCCTGTGGCCCCGTGTGGCTCGGAGCATTGGGGCCATGTTGACAATATGAAGGCTGGAGAATGTATACAAAATAATTATTCACACTATGTTTCTCTTTGTAGTACGTCTAAATCGGTTTAGCGAGCGCTGATGCTGGCCTACTACCTGCTCAATGCTCAGGGCTGACATGTTAAGCACCATGTGGAAATAAGGCTCAGAGCTTGTCCCACAGGTCAATTAATCAACCTCATCATCTGTTAATAAAATCCCGCAATGCCAAACTGTACACAAGGCTTTGAGAACATTTCCCCTGTCCAACGATGACAGGCCGGAGAGTGGATGCAATTTCCTATTCAATATCACAAACCAAGATTTTCTGCCAAATAAACTATACATTCTGTGCTTTGCAATATGCAAAGAGGATTGCTTTCACACAAGAAAGGTTCAGAAGGCACCTTCACAGGTTAAATAGTGAGTCTCATTCGTCAGAGTGCAAAAAAAAGGAATCCTTCATTTTAGGCTGCCATCAGATTGAGCCCTCAAACACACACACTCACCTTCTCAGACTTTTTTTATGGAAATAATTCTCATCTCTCTGCTGCAACACTCCTTTCCCTCTCTCTCCCCCTCCAGCAGGTCCCTTCCAGACAGATAAATGCAAGGGAGTGAGACTGAATGAGGTTTTACAAATGATCCCACTTCTACGCCGGCAAACCAATTACCATGACTAAGATAACCCCCTTCTCTTTCCAGGCAGGAAGAGCCGGCCATTGTTGTGCGCATGGCCTTTGGGAAGTCGAAAGCCAGCCGTGGTCACTTTTCAGTCTCTGTAATGTCCCTTTCACACTCCTTTGCGAAACATACCCCTTCTCTCTGACTATGCATCTTAATGTCTTGGACGCAACCACACACACACACACACACACACACACACACACACACACACACACACACACACACACACACACACATACACACACACACACACACACACAGTCATACCAAAAACATAGACTATCTTTGAGAGAGTGACATTCTTCATCCAGCCACCTCATTAGCATTTTTCTCTGTATCTTAAACTGATAAATGTCATGGCTTTGCCTCAGGCCTATAAGTCAAACTGCTGTGCGATGAGAAAGCCTTGTTGTTGTGCCAAATTTGGGTCTCAAAGTGAAGCAGCTTTTGATTTATTCCTTTTACTTCTACGGGCAGTTACTTCATGATTTATGCTTTGTTTGGGGGCATTTTTTGTCTTGTATCAAAACACTGGAAGCCTTAGCCAGTACAGTAAAAATGAATTTAAAGTGAAACTGACATGAACTAATTCAATACCTATGAGCAACTGGAAAGAATAATACTTATCTTATACTCAATTTATTTGTATGTGTTTTTTTTTGTATCCTGTGATTAAATAAGGCTTAAGAATCGGATTGTATGGCCTGGATTGTACTGCATTGGTCCCAAGGCGAAATCATTGAGAACTTAAACTATCCTGACAATAATACAACAGATATAATTACAAATGAGCAATAAATAAATGAAGTACTAATACTTTTTAGCTATATTAATTTGAGAGTCATTCAACTATTCCTTTGGCTATAAAATGTTGAAGCTCCCAGCATTATAACGTTACAGTGACAACATTTTCAGTTTCAAACTAAAGTAAACCAATTTGCAATAACACCTTATAATCCCTCTATCACAAGTAGCTAATAAATAGAGGAATATGCCTATATTTCCTCTGACATAGCACATACTATGTAAATGTCTCTACATGTCTTGTTTCAAAGTCAATCTCGATGCAAAACATCTGGTGATGTGTTATGTGTTATTCCTCTTTGCAGTTGGCCCTGAGTGAGATTCTTTCACTTTTATCAGCTTGCTCTTTGCTCAAGGTTAAAGGAACCTGAGAACTCAATGAAGGCCAGTAGGCTCTTGACCAAACATTTAAGGATACATTTACCAGGTCATGTGTGTAAACTCATCCATCTTTTCAATACAACACACACACTGTTTGTATAACACCCTTGTGCTTAACTCTGTTTAGCAAAACTCCAAATCTACAGTGTGTGTGTGTTTTAGAGGCTATTTCTGTGCATATGTGGATATTGTTTTTAGTGCATTCCTATTATTTTTCACCCAAAAACCACTTAAATCGCCAGGCTCATTTTGTAAGGGTGCCTTGTTTGCATCAAGTGTAACATTTCCCAGCTTCTTTGTCGACACAATAGCCTTGCCTTCTTAGACAAGCAGATTCCACTGCTTATCCCTGAATTCAAATGAGTGGCTCCTTACAATGCTGTCTTAACACGGCATATAATGGAGATGATAGTCTCTAAGGGCAATGCAGAGAATACAAAACTCTTTCGTTCTGCCATCATCATCAAAAGAGCATTTCCCTGGCATGCATTTTTAAATTTCAATGCCACAACTTCTAGCCAACTATGCACCGTATAATTGAGGGGTAATTTGAACTGCTGGCATTTAAGGATGAAATATGTGATTGTAACATGAAAATGGGTTAGGTCTTTATCAAGGTGGATTGGAATCTGTATTTTACTGTCATTCAACCTCCAAGTGTTTTTCTACCTTTTGTCTAAGTTTGTGTCAACAATATCGTCGAGCCATACCTAGGTAGACCATAAGCTAGGTAGAGGGAAGTAGGAAAAGGGCAATTACTATATATTAACTCATTAATACAAGATTATTATGCAATCGTCTAACTTATGATACAGCACTAAAGCAAGATTAAGCATTCATTTGCCTTAATCAGCAAAGGAACCCAATCTGTACTAAAGAAATGGTGTAAAGCTAGTATGAAGTATCATGTCAACGTTTATAACTTCCATTTATTTTCCAAATTTGCAAAGACGTGGGATATTGGTGTTGAACAGGGTGTCCTTGTGATTTTAAACGGTTGGCCAGCATATGTGGAAAAGTGAGAACAACAAAAAAGTCTGCTGGCTCTGAAAGTCTTCATTGTGGCTAGAGCTGTGTTATCCTTTTACTGAGAAGACTGAATGAACATAATGGTAAGAATAATGCATTGCATTGTCAGGCTCCGAGGCATAATCATTTGGCGACACAGAGCAACAACAATAGGCGAACAAGATATGAATTCAGACATCAGCGAAGTGGCAAACAATGGGGCTGTTGAGAAAAGGTAATGGAACCAGGCAAATTACATCACAGCGCGAGATAAAGTGGCGACGCAGTTCAAATGCACAAGGAGCTGGAACCAAAAGTGATGGAATGCATCTGCCACTGAATAAGGTAACTTTTAATGACTGTGCTATTTGAATAGATATTAGGACACATCTGATTAATATTATTTGCATTATCATATTGACTTATTTGATGTGGCGTTGATAAATCAAATGTGATTTGAGAAATAAGAGACAATAAAGACTGGGTGCCTCTGGAATGCTGTGCCTGAGTTGTGGTTTTCTCGGACGTCGTGTCAAGGATGTGACCCCCTGCAAGAGGTGTCACAATTAAATGTACAAAAAACCTAGGAAATATTAGTAGATCATGGCATGGCATAAAAAAGCACCGCTTTAAACCACAATGGAAGGAAGCGAGAAAATACTCATGCAGTCCGAATAACACCATAATGTGTGGAAAATTAAGCCCAGGGTAAGGCTACTATGATGAGCATTCATCTTGCACTATATTTCAATCAATTTCTTGCATTTCATGCTGGACCATTCAGCCTTCCATGTCTGCACTAATACATCATTGCAGATTGAAGCAGGGCTCGGTTATGTAAAGCGGAAGTGGCTAATTAAATGACCATATCAAATACAAAATGTATTACTGTGCATTTGCACTAGACAGGTGAATTGATGGGATACATTACCCAACCAAATGAGAGGTTTCTGCGGCATAGCCACACTGTGCCACAGCACTGTCGACTTTTTTTTGTTGCTACTCCTGTGCCAAAGACACATCACCAAGCATTAGCTTCATTGGACTTTATTGGATTGAAGTGAAGCGAAAAGACCCTATTAATTAAATAAAAAAAGTTGTGCTAAATCCATAGATCCAACACTCTACTGTGGATGCAAACTGTGGCAATGCTCAAACCCACTCAGGTAAATGTATAGACTAAGTTATGCTGAACCAGTAATCCTACAAAGCCTTGGGAACATATATTCTAGGCTTTTTAAGTGATTCATAAACATTAAATACAACCTAACTTAGCAAAGCTGTGAACTTTATGAGCGGTTTTCACATTAAATGTCTCCCTGTACCACAAAGCACTTACAACAAATCTGACCAATCATAAATGAGCGTAATATAAAGTTGAGTGGATGTGGAAAAACAAGCACAAAACCATATAATAGTGATACTTTCTGTACCATGGGAAATTGTGTTAGCCTTATAGCTAAAGTTTGCTGCCTCTTTCAAGCTATGTTTGCTCCATACCAGAAGCTAATCGACGTGTGTTTAGTGTTTTTGTGTCTGTTGTGTGCTGTAGATAAGGGTACACAGAAATGTCCCCCTGGGTGAATAAAGCTCTATTTAGGTTATGTAAGATAATCACTTTTTGACATACTTCCACTTGTTCCTGATGTTGATATGGTCAATACATGGCTGCTCTCTGCCTTTTAAAGTCCCAACATGAGGGCAATTAGAAGTGTGTGGCAGGGAACCTTTGCCTCTCATTAACATTAGCTTGGAGACATAAAAGAGCAATGGATGAGAAAAGGATCAGGTGCCTTCTCTTTTCAGTGCAACTTAACTGTCCCACCCCATTACTTTTAGTGAAATGTCCCCTACAATGGGCTTCGATCAATAGGTTACTGGCGTGGCCTCAGTGATATTATTGCTTGTGCTGCACTCCCAAGACTCTGTTGAAGATGATAAATTCCGGGGGTTGACTGTGGCAGGGTAATTAAGTCAGTTAAAGTAAGCCAAAGTGACGCCTTGGATGTTAAACAGCTAAAAAAAAAAAAACGACCTGAAATAACCTTGCACCGGCAGCTCTGTCCTGTAGGCACTACATGCGCTCTCATGACGGCAAATCTCTGCATAACTTTCAATAGCATTGGGGTAATGACTTTCTAAAAACCCGAGCAGCACCGCAGGCACAACAAAATGTAAGTCAGAAATTGGAGAAAGTTGCATGGTTTCAAGACATAGGGAACATTTATCCTATCAAAAAGTGGGTGATTGAAGCACGTACACACTAATCCCTCAATTGGATGAACTGTCTGTCACTGCATTAAAATATTGTTTCTCAATACAGTGGCAAGTTTCAACTAACTCAAAATATCACACTTTTTGGTCACAATTGCATTTCTGAGAGACTGCACAAACCAATATAGTCTAGGTTAGTCCTGGAATTTATACATTCTACACAAGGACAAGCAACCATCCTACAGAAAATATGTGCTACCGGACCAAACTATATCCCCAAAAGTCAATAGTGTAGCATCATTCACAATTCCAATAAGTCTAGGTAAACATAAAACCTTGTTTATACATGAAACACATGTGATGCACATGCACATAATCAATTGTGTGTAAAATGGTAAAAAATAAATAAAAAAAGTTCAAACACTTAAATTACAATGTGTATATTATATATTTGTCTAGCTAACAATGTTTCCCACTTTCCCAGCCCCCAACCACGTGGCTGCAAAAGATATCCCCATAAAATGATCTCATATTAACCCAATAAGCAATTTATTGAAAAACAATAGCCTTAAACCATATAAAACATGTTGCATTAATCTGAGCTGTTGCATTTTACAAGTCATAAGTTTAGGGCATTACAATATAAAAAGTTGCTTCACTATGGCAGTAAATTTGAAATTATTAAGCATGCATCTCTTTGGAGGCTAGTAGAATGCAAGGCTCTGGGGGAAAACGTCTAAAATGGATCTAAACAAAGCTTCTATTTTCCTTCAAACCCCTACGTTCCCAAATATGGTCTGAAATGTCTTTAAGGTTTATATATGATCACAAAGCCTCATGAGACTATGCCTTTTCTCTTGCATTCTTTTCAGGGATACATTATTCCCACTATGCTTGTGTCGGCTTTACATTAAATATTAATTTCACAGGTAAGAACATGGAGGGCAGTGTCCCACGACTTTTATGTCCTGCTTGCCAGTTCTGTGTTCTGTGGAGCTTGTTAAATGTGCCAATAAAAACGTCTAAGGTGGAACCAGGACCAAGATTTAATTGACTGATAACAAGTGATTTGTGTTTCTTCAATAAGGATAAGAAACCATATACTGAAGTGAAGCTAGTGAGGAGGTTGAAGATTGCTTTAGTACTGAGTATTTGACATAGTACCTGAGTTGACCAAGGGGATTAAGTACCGCTAGCCGTCCAGACCAAGTGAATTGCATACACTCTGCAAAAGGGATTGTACCCATGGGAATGAAGTCCATCTGCCCTCTGCAATACTCTATCGCCAGCCTGGCTTGCCCTACTCAATTTAAGTAAAAACGTTGTGAAAGTGAGTTAAGTTTTGTACAAAACTAAGGTATATACATATATATATATATATATTCATTTGAACCGGTGCACCTTTGTAAAAATAATTATTTTACATGTGGAAATCCGAAGCAGAGCAGGCTGGACATTTCACTGCTGTGTGGTAACAGTTTTTATGGATCTTTTCTTAATACTTGAATTTAATGACAAAAAAATCGGCCTAACTGATTGATCACACATTTTCTGGGTCAGATCATTTGCTACAGATGGATATTATCCATAGCTGTACACTGTAGTCTGTTGCAGGCAAAGACAGCAGATTATTACCACAACTAGCTAAAGTACAGCCCTGTATTGAATAAGCATGGTTAAGGTATACCCAATCAGGCCAAGCCAAAATGTGTTGTTATGTATCTAATTTATTTGACAGCAGAAAAGTGCCACATACTAAAGCATACCCATTTACCTCGAGATGGCTTACAGATGGTGGCTCATAAGGGCTAAGCAAGACTCTCCAGAGAAGAACATTAACATCTGTCAGTCTGCACTGAATTCCCATGACTCTCATAACGTCTCTTCTGTTTCTCGTTTAACTGGCATACTCAACGTGGGTTAACTATGCACTGCCATTCAAAATCATGCCAGGTGACAACCAACAGGTAATCATATAAACAATTAAATCAATCAATAAATTATGAAAAGATGGGAAATGGCAGTTGAATAACTGTCTATCGTTCCATTTCAAATGGATTTTTTTCCCGGTGTTTCACTTGACTTAATGGGTTAATGCCACAAAAATTGCATGATTATAAGTAAGGAGTTTTACTTGATTTTGTGCTGGTACTACTACACAAAGTTCAGGGTCTAGGGTAGTATTCCAGTAATTGATAAACGTCTGAATTATAACACAAGCAAATGTACAGGGAAATACTTAATTTCAAGGTCCCGAGACTGAATGTTTGCCCAAACATAATCCTTTCAATTTGTGAACTAAAGAAAAAAAATGCATCCATTGATTAGTGTAAGCCTAGGTTATGCGACATACTAGCCTCAAACTATTGCTGGAAGGGTTGAATGAGTGCAGTAAAGTCAATTCTTTCTGAATGGGTGAACAGTGCTAGATGCTTGGCTGAGAGAATCCGATGACCCTTGTGTTCCCACTCTTTGGCAGCCGCGCCCAAGCGCCTGACGTCACCCATGCTGGGGCTCAGACAAAGCACCAGAAAAGAGGGGCATAATGGTAAAACAATGTCAATGTCAGGAGCCTTTCTTCCTCCATCATCTCTTCTTTCCCCTCAGTTTCTCCCTTTCCCTCATTAGTACTACCCTAGCATGAAGTTTTTGCATTATTTGTAAGTGTACGAGGGAGGCCCTTCCACCATCCTCCCCTGGCCTGTAATTAATCGGCCACTTACAGTGTGACAACTTTCCACTTGCTTTTGTCTGTGTTTTTCAGCTAAGAGAGATCTAATTCATCATTTTTATTACAGCTGTATAGGGTGACACTGTAGCCTTTCTGGCAGCATCATCATTCTCCATTGCTTCCAGGATAAAGTCTTCCTGTTTTTGTTGTTTAATTTCACATGTGTAGATCCGCCTTCGACAATGACCAATTCTGACTTTGTGCTCCACTGACCATAACAACTTGCAAGTAAAGTTAGGCTACACAAAAGCAAACAAAGAGATGGATAGAATTCAGAATGTCAGTGAATGAGTGTCCAATGTTCATTTTGACACAGTTTTTTATTTATTTAGTTATATTCTTACTCTTTCTAATAGAATGTACTTAAAATTTGGTCCAATCTATGTCATGTCATTCTGATACATTTTAGTCAATGACATATTGACTAAAATGATAATATTTTCATCATTATTGTTCCTAGTATTTAATCTTTTTAAAAATAATTCCAAATATTCAATTGTTTTCTTTCTTTGGGTTACATCTACCAGGGCCATAATAGCCAACGTGTATCGATGACCTGTTGTTTTCTAGTCCTTGTTTCCAACTAGCGACTGCATCTTGTGTCAACAGATGAAAAAAATAAATGTGTTAACCTGTGGATGCCAATGATATACTACCTTGCAGCAGGAGTTGCATGTTTATGGTAAGACTATTCAAATAAAATAAAAAACATAATCAGCAACTGCAATGACATCAGATGTGATTTGTCGAGTATAGTGATGGGAATTCGGTCTCTTTTCAGTGAGCCAAATCCTGAAAGGGATAGTTCACCCATTTTTGATCTTTTGAAATGTTTTTCCATCAGATACCAGTGGTGCATTTTATCGTATCACAATTCAGCATTTCACAATATAACAGCAGAATGAAAACGAGTTGAGAAAATGACTCTATTGTGTCATCGGGGGTCCTTCCTGACTTTTTTTACCACCATTTTTAGCCAAGGGGAGAGCCTTTGCTGGTTCTGAGTTTGATTAACGAAATGATCTATGGGCATTGTGGTGTACAGTTAATTAACAATTGAAATGCTGGTGGTCGGACAAATATGTGAATAAGAAAATCGGTGAAGTATCCCTTTAAGCTCAGCAGGAAGGGCACGCTCTTTCGGCTCCCAAATGGTTCTTTCAGTAGCACCTTCGTTTTCAAACGCCAAAGTTAACAATATTGTGATCTATGATTGGTGGAATAGTTCAGTGTAATATGAGTCTACCTCAGAATACCATAGTATCATTATACTCTTAAGAGCCTTATTTTGCTGTTATTAAAACTATGAAAATACATGTTAAAAAAGTTGCTATTCCATATGTGCACGCTGATTCATATAATTGACCTTATGAACCAAAATAAAGTGGATAATCATATGCTATTGATCAGTGTTCTTGTGGTACCATTGCATTGGCTTTTCCAATATGATTTATTTCTCATTTTGTCTCCTTATTTAGCTTTTAACAGTATGGGCTGGTGTGTTGTGGAGACTAATATAACAATGGTAATGCAATCCTTCATGTTCCAACCGTGACCTTGTTCTTTTGTGTCAGAAATATGCGCTACAAAATTGTGGATTATTTTAGCAAATAGAGAATATAACAGGATGAGGAGAAAAAACAAAGATTTTGAAAAGCTGCCCAGTTGACAAAGCCTAAACCCCTGGATGCTGAGGGCTTGGTACCTTACAAATTAGAAGATCAGTCATCCCCAGCACTCCCCCTCTGGCCTGAGCAAAATAGAGCTGTTAGAAATAACCTTTTATTCAGATACAGTTTTCTATTCTAGAGCTGTGGATTTTCTCCCCCATTTCTCTGAACCAGCTCCCAAAAACTGGCTTTGCTGTTGTAATGCAGACTAAAGCTCTAATTACATTTTGGGCCCGATTAGCAGAAGTCATAATTATAGTACCTTTTATTATGCAAATTAATGAGCTGATTTCAAAGAATTAATTACCTCTTGTCCCAAGTTTGATTAGTAAATTTGTGTTTTTCGATTATATTTTGTTTGTTTTGGAAGGAGTGAAATGACAAGGAAAATATAGAATGTACGCAACAAGTTTTACACTTAGCCTTAAAATATAACTACTTTTAGTCAACTTTCTTCCATAGCAGATTGGCATCTGCAACGGATGCACCCTTTGTCTTAAGGCTCTCTCTTTAACACACACGAAACTCCACATTTGTGTTTATGCTAGCATCACTGGCAATGTTTTTTTTTATTGAACAATAAAATTAAAGGCTCAGATTGTACCTTTGTAATGCAAGTTTTGAACTGGAAGCTAGACTTTCTGTCAGACCAAAATATCATAGTAGTGGGAAAATAAATGATACTAAAAAGATGAGAATGATGAGAACTTACATTAATCCCTCTCAATGTATAAAACACAGTGTCAATACATCTCAATGCATGTAATTATAATGTATGTCATAAAATATTGTACCTATTATTAATGCTATGCCATAATAAAGGGGTTTTATGCAACTTTGTCTAGATTTGCTAAATTCAGTCACCTTAGACAAGAGAGAAACAAAGGTCTCGGCCTAAACAGTAATCTGAGCCTTTTCATTTTGATAAGAAGTAAAAAGAAATGTGGACATTAGCAAGGTATGCATAGCGTCTTTACAGGTGCGATATTGTATAGTTCTTGAAAGAAAAACTAAATTGGCTAACTCAAGTATTGAGATCAGATGCACGTGCTGAATGAGATTAATAAAATTTATCAAACTCTACTCTTGATTTGCACCCTTCCTAATCATAAGAATGGAAATGTTCACATTCTTCCTCTTCAAAATGAAAATATGGGGATTCGAACAAGAATCATAATTTACAACAGCTTTGTTCATCATATATATACCGATAAGTAGTACTATTGAGTCCATATTCAATTAAATGAGATGATTCAGAGCATGGACAAGGTTAACATGAGAAGGATTCATATAAAGGCAAATTTCAGCATCTTGACCAGTGTTATGGAAGTTGTTAAACGAAGCTTCACAAACGAGTGTCTTTCGTTGGTTTCATTGTTACACTTGCAAGTGGGTTTGGACGTCTGCTTTTCTCAATGTTTTCAACTGAACAAACGATCCACTGCAGATTCAGTTCACAGTTATATACATTTCATGCTCGTAAAACAGCCTAAGCTACATGGGGTGTTTTATGGTGATGGACATCTAATTGAATCACTACAAACCAGAGTCTCCCTTAACTCTTTATTATTTTCTTGCTCGACAGGATCCATAGATGCAATGTAAGAGAAAATGCATGAACTATCCAGTCCTGGGTCATACAGCAGGTGAGGGACAAAGCTTTTACTTAATACACACAGAAAGCTCAATGATGACCTCATCGGATACATATAGTGAGTTGAGTCAAACTTTCCACTATACTTTATTAAGAGGGAATAGACCTAATAATATTTACCCAATTAGGGGAATGCCTAACACAAAATTTGAAACAGATTATCATGCAATAGTCCTTATCCTATTTTAATGACTTCGTTATTGTGGGATCAGAATTAATTGTAGAACCATCCTTTGGCGTTTGATGGGTCAAATTAAGAAGGCATAGGTAATACTACTGCACACATTTGCACTTTAAAGAACCCTAGCCTCCTCTCTTACAATATGAATTGGAATAGAATGGGAGCTTGGGGGTGGCAATTAAATGTTTCTTAAAATTGTGCATATCATTTAGCCAATCAGTGTCAGGTTAAAATGTTGCCTGAGACAAGCAGTAAAATAAATGAAGTAAAAAAATAAAATAAGAAAATAGCATTAACCACAGTAACAGTACAAAACTGCACATCCCTACATCTTGTCCTTTCTCTTACCTCAGCGTGTGTGATTGAGGTTTCCAGAAAAATAACTACATATTAATATTTCAATTATACCCAAAGGCTCAATACTGTGCATAATTAAACGAATTATGTGGGTCTAAAGATGGCATCAAAAGAAGATGGGTGTAAGGGAAGGACAATAAAATGTAAAGCTTATTTCTTTTTAGATCGATGAGCGTGTGGAACCGTCAGACTTACCACTGTTGAGTTAATATTGAACCAGTTTGCCATTGCCTATTCGTTTACTATTTAATTCATGGCACAGCACCATCATTGTTCTGTCTGAGAGCGGACTAGATGAAGGGAACCAAACATAGCTTTCAAATAGTGTCCCTTCTAACCACAGGTGTGTTCAAAAACAAATGTAAGTACTATATCTGCAAGAAACTTACCAGGGCTGAATAACTTTCAAAAGTCCATGTAAAATATGCAGGTAAAGCAGAAGAGGCATGGACTACAACATCAGAGTAGGATTGGCCAATACCACAATAGTAGCATGGTATCAAGGTCCTCCAATACTCATGTATCCTAAAGTATCTCTGTAGTTATAACCAAAAACTGTGACACTATGAGTAATGTTGCCATGTTGCCAGCTGCATATGTTGAAGCCAGGCTACTTTCTTTTTTTGCAAGATTTTTACACAGTTTGTGCAAAGGTCTAGCCAAGTACAGGTGAGTTATGAATTTCTTACAGTTTTTTTATTAAGCTATATATTTATTAAGTATATTTACTCATATATTTCCTATATATTGCCAGCTAGCACTAACATTGCCATACATTACCTAAGTTGTATAAGTGCTGTTGTTGCTGCCCACACACAAAAGTTGGAAGAGCATTAGCTAACTAGCTTTATTGCATGTTGTGTTTAGTAATTGCAATGCAGACAATCAAGGATTGTAAATAGCCCAATACCTAGTGATGGCATGCATGGAATGGGTTATAACATTACTTTATAATTATTTACCGATTCACAGCAAACCTTACCATGTAGAGAAATTACTTTTTACTTTTGGAGGCAAGGGGCAAAGCTAGGGGTATGAGGAAGCCGTGTAACTAGCTGGCGAACATCAGTGGTAGAGCAGAGGAGTGATAGCAAAACATTTATTAGTCTAGCAAGCTGATTAACATTACACGGTAGGGATTAACACTATAAGATACTCAGTTTGTGTTTTACATTTTAATATTATTTTAACAGCTCAAGTTTGTTTCTGACAATCTTCAAATTACCTGTTTTTGGTGCACTTCATAAAAAAACTAGCATATATCTTTGACACATGTATGTGTATGTTTTACACGTGTTTATACTGTTCATTTGGAATAAATTTAGTTCTTTCAATAAAATTATGGAAATAGATATTGTTTTGTTTTCATCTGATTCATCGATTACTCCAATAAATAATCGACAGATTCATTGTTTATCCAAATAGTCGGTAGTTACAGCCCTAGTTGCAACCAACAAGAGGTCAAGTACACAGGTTTTCTTTTGTATACTGACTAATCATTAAGATCTGCCAAGCTGCATCACATTACCTCCTCTCCTTCTGTCTTTTCAACTCAGCAATTACGGCAACACAGCCCTAAGACTGCACTCCAGTCTGTTGTGCCGACTACATAAATGTCACGACTATTGGCCTCTGTGATTCAGAAATGAACATCAGGGGTGCAGTTCCACCCTAGTTTTAGAGGTCTGTTGCATCTCTAGTTCCTGTTTGGACTGGATCGATACACGGTCAATCCTTTCTCCAAGAGAATGCATTGATTTGGTTCTTCAGGCCGTCCAACCTTTAATCTCTTGAAACAGTGTGGTGCCCCTCCTGCGCTTTGAAGGCGCTCTACCCTTGCTGTGCCAAGCCAAAGAGCAACACCCAGAGAGAAAACTGCAAAAATCTATTCAACATTGTTACACAATCGACAATGTGGAACTTGTGTGATATCTAAGCCATGGACATAAGCATCTTAGGGCTCAGTGGTTGTCACAGAAGGTTACTTACAAGGTGTAAAACATGGATTATGCTGCATGAGACAGAAAACCGCATCTTCAAATCGTGTCACTGCATTATTACTTTGATGGGAAAACTTTGGATGGGATCACTTTCCTTTTCTTATTTGATAAAACAGAATGACATGGTCTGACGTTTTGAAGGAACTCAGGTTTACAATTTCTCAACAATGTCTACCGTGTTCACATACCAGTTTGTATGGACTAAATTCATTGCGCAACAGTACCTAGAAATGGTACCTGTTCCATGGAAAACTATAAATGTTTTGGAAAATGGCTGCTAAAGCAAATAATGGTATCAGCACTTCTTTGTTTTAAGTTAAGTAGCACCTATACTCATATTACGAGATGGATGGCCCGTGCCTCTGGGCTTTTGCCACTGATGAAGCCTCTGCGTTTGTTACTGCTTTTGGTAACCAGTCAAGAGAAAAGTTTATTCCATTTCTAATTATTATAAACTGAACCAATTTGACTAATTGCACATAATAGGTTTGACTTCAGGAAGATCTGATGATTGCGAATGTCTAGAAGTTGCATTATTTGGGGGGAAATGTAGCCAAACTCTAATTAGAAAAGCTATTAATGTTTTATACCAATACTGATTTCAGAAACACTAAGATGGTGTTGCGCAATGATTTTTATGTTTAATTTATTGTAAGAACACAATTCTGCATCTGAACCTTGGTACCCAAACGTTTGCATTTTAAACAATCTGCTGGGATAGTGAATATTTGTTATATCTTGTGGAAACTGAGATAAGCATCTAGCAATTTGTGATAATATAGTCCTGTTATTCTTGCAATGCCATCCTTCATAGCCTCGATCTCTAAAACTCATTCTCTGAGAAGAATAAACAAACTACCTGACTAGTTGAAAACAATGGGCTTAAACCTTGTATTGGTAGCAAATAATGTTACAAGCAATGGGCAACGTAGTGGAAAAGTGTGAGCAATGGTAAAGAGCAAGCAATTTGAGATGCAATGAAAATTGCAGAAAATCATTATTAAGCCTTTCACATCAAGGTGTGTAATTTCTACTCCTAGTTGTAATGCCTAAGGTTGTTCTTCCTAAAACTGCTCATAGGTTCCAAGGTAATAGATGTGTATGACCCAATGGGTTTAACACATATATACCAAGCCACAGAGAAACCTCCACAAGTAAATCATGTGGTTTCAGGTGATTAGGGCATTCGGTTTTAAAAAAAAAATTCTTTCAAGAAAAGCATATACAAGATGTCCAATACACAGTCAGTAACATGTAAACTAGTTGTACTTACAGTGGTCTACTGGACTGCATGATGTCAACAATGAAAGGCATAAGGCCAGATAATGGTTTGATTGACCTTTACTTGTTTGATTGGATATGTCGTTTCAATAAAACACTTTAACTGATGTGGTAGTAATTATAACTTTGAACAATTCGAACCACATTGAAACAAGTGCTATACTGACAGCAACTGGAAGTGAAGTGAAGCGAAGCTCTGATGAAGCTAATGCTCCAGAAAATACGCCTCCCTGATCTTCTGTTTTGACTGTGAACTATGTGCAGACATTGTGCTGAAAACTGTAGGGGTTTAGAGCTGGTCAGACTGATGTGTAGCTATTGAGCGTCTGCCATGCTGATTCTATACTTTTGGCTGTGGTCTGAGGAAAAATTACAAACCTACCTCTCCACAGGCCTCTCTTGATTATTCTCTTAACCTACCCCTGGTGAACTGTAATTCCCATGTTTCCAAGCATTGTTGATTTTAAAGCAGTCCAGGAACTTCAAAAACATT
Organism: Galaxias brevipinnis; assembly: GCA_036023535.2. Classification (NCBI taxonomy): domain Eukaryota; kingdom Metazoa; phylum Chordata; class Actinopteri; order Galaxiiformes; family Galaxiidae; genus Galaxias; species Galaxias brevipinnis. Next base: position 17,605 of record JAVQIZ010083503.1, read on the forward strand.
GAACATTCAAAACATACTTGCTCTGAAGACATATCAAAGACATATTAAATACTATAAGGTCCATTGCTCTAAGTTGGCAAATTATCAATAAATCACCAACCGAAAAGATGAATGTACAGCAACACATCAAATAATACGGTACAATGGGTGAGGGTACAATTTAAACTTTGTGCTTGAATTGAACCAAATACGCTGGATAGGTCAGACAAATCGATAATGTAGTCTTTAGCAATGTGAAAATAAATAAAAGATATAGCCTATAAAAAAGATTTGACTGCCAATCAAGTTGTCTCAAATATCTCAGAGGACTTGACAAGAAACGCTTTGTAACTCTCTGTAGCTGTTACATAGCGCACGGCCAATTGGATCGGCTGCAGACTCAACCCAGCAAAGGCAGAAACATCATAAACACTGACAGGGAATGTTGTTGTAGTCTCTGTCTATATGATTGTTAAAAAGAAAACTATGAACTACCATGACTACTAAACACATTCATGTTGATTCTAGGGGAAAACTTTAAAGATATTATTTGTTACTTGCACGTTTTTGTTCAGTATTGGAGACGATGACTTTAACAACCATTATTTTTAAGTCTATTTAAAGCATGCACTAATTAAGATGTTAATATAAAAAAAGTGATTGACAGTTGTGTTTTTTACAGGGACGATCTCATGTTTTCCAATTATTATAATTTTTTAAATAACATTTAGTTAATAAAAAAAGGATATGGTTTTCACTGTTAACTTACTAAACAACTCAACTGTGACATAATACCAATCATGGTCACTTGCTATAAATAATTAATAATTTCTGTTTGTTCTCCATGAACAGTAGATAAGGATAGGTCTTATTCATATTGTCTAGGGCTACTTTTTATGTCTATGCTGCATGACTCTCTTATACTACGTGCTGAACTGTAATCCAGCAAAGCTAGAGCAATTTCCTCATTCCTTGACCCAGAAAGGGGAGTCATCCTATCTATGCCTTCTGTCTTGTTACTGTGCAGGAGTAACTCCCAATGACCTGGCAAATGCCCATCCAGATGGCTCTTGCAACCAGACGCAAGTCTCAAACCCCAATACTGTGCTGTATGTCTGGTCTGGGCACAGTGGGGGTCAGGAGCAGGCAGGGACCCCCATGATAAAAGGATTAGGGAGTCCAGATTGAGGAGATTTGGTTCAGAACGCACCAGTATTGCCACAGCGTGTACCCATCACTGAAGACTGCTCCTATTTAAAAAACTTAAAAGCAGTTGTTAATGCATATAAAAATTGGTAATACTGATAGAAACTAACCAATGAACTCAAGGGTTCTCAAAAAGGACCCTCGGTAGCAGTGTTTTTGGAATTGTCTTGGGGGATTTAAAGGAGCATTACACCCAAAAGCAACAACCCATTCATTATTATCCTCTTATTATAAACAACTGGACAAGTGAGAGAAATTTCATAATGGTGTTCTATAATCGTAACACTGATAAAGCGCATTCTGAGAAAGCACAAGCCATGACGTAAGAGATTGTATTCAGATTTGAGAAAATAAAAATTAATCTGCCTTTCCAATTTTGCATTCCGTGAAGAATCTGTACAATGACGATCGCTGTATAAACCTACATGGGGACAGATGTGTATGTCCTTTTCTTAAGGAGCCATTTGGCATGTTTCAATAATGTGTCTATTGTTCTCTACATAGACACATTTTTTAAGACATGTTCCTCCAACTGTTATTTTTCTAAAAGACTACAAGAATGGTGTCCTAGCTAGCTGCTTGTTTACAACCTGTGGCCAAAGCATGGTCAACCAATCGTTAGACACACCCCATTTCCTAGAGGGTGGTGATATAATTCTATAGGATCATTGTGTGAAGTGGTCCACAATGGCCAAACTAGATGTGAATGCCAAGCTTGAAAAATTTAAACGATGTGCTTACAATCGTCTAGCTTGAGATCAACTTGTTATTTATGGCACAGATGTACTGTAATTAACATTTGAAGCAAAATATTAAGTGAAAAGGTAGGGTGAAATTCCCCTGTAAAAGAATGATTCTGTGTTATGATTGCTTCTAATATCTTCAAGAAAGGTTGGTGGAAAGGTTGGTAGGCTACCCCTACAAATAGCCCAGTCCCCCCAAAAAGTTTTTTTTTAAATTATTATTGTATCTGCTCTAAAAAAGGTATAATAAAATGTGTAGTACCAGTTCTAGTCTGAGGTCTATATTGAGGTCTATAGCCTAATCAACTTAGTGCTAAATTAATTATCTATTACCACTTTACATTATTTTGACTAGTCAAAGTCTGTTTCTGAGCACACGTAATTGCTTTAGAGTGACAATGCCTATAAAATGCCATATTTTGCTTAGTACGGCTGCTGTGTCTATACAGCTATACAATATATAATATAGAATAATTTTTTATTAAAAAAAACAAGGGTAGAAAAAGCATAGAAAAATATATGTTTCATAGGCACAAGTTATCTTTGCATAAACAAATAATTATTGCTGACCTCTATTCTGAACATTACGCAACTTTGTTTTGAAATTAGGTAGCAAAACAATTCAACCCTTTGTTATTGTTATGGCTGCAGTTTGCTGTCATCATAATTATCTTAATTTCAGAACAGAAAGCATTACATATAAACCTAGCAATTTGTTAAAGTATGAAAACTGAGTAAGAATTTGCTGGGATCTTGTCTTACTTCGTCATATTTGAGTTGAGTAGTCTACAGCTCTCATGCTAAAACATATTCTATTTCAGATTCTCCCTCACCCATTTAATTATTTGAGTATTGACAGTTTAAGTGTGACAGCTAAGTGAGCCCGAAAATGTACTACACATTTCAAAGCAGCAGCAACCCCGTAAAAAAGCCACCTATTTAAATAATTCCTGTTAGTGTCTATTTTTATAAATGACAAACTTTGCCAAAGGGTTTTAAACTCTACACCCTGGAAATCCTGAGCCGGTAGTACTACACCAAACCTGTAGACAGAATGTAAATACCATATCAGCAAATGTATTACAAAGGATTACAAAAACTTGCAATCAGATGGAAAAAAAATACTGCTGATGCAAAACATCTCACGTTACAGTTGAAAAAAAACAGCAATAGCTTAATAAAAACATTACTTGTCAGTAGGCCTTTACAATTCTGGCTGGACTTCAATTAGTTTACCGCAAAGACACAAAGAAGCAAAGCCATCAAAGACAAACTACTATTAGCTTTTGTCTTGAAAAAGAGACTTAGACAGCCTAATTATGCAGTGCCTTTTATTTGTGCAGACAAAATTGAACATGTAAACCTAAAAGTTGGGGTAAAACCTTTTTTAAGATCTGAAATAAAACTGTTAAAAAACGTTTCCTAAAGATTGATATAGTGTATGATAAACCTTTAAAAATGGCTATGGCTAAGACTAATAAAGGTCTATCTGGACTGTGTTATGTAACCATCAAGACACTCCCTATTGATTAAGGTAGGCTAACGTTAACCTACTATACCCAGTTAGATAAAGCTGACAAGAATTGTGTTCTGTTAGCTAATCGTACTATTTTTTGGACAAGCTGATGACTTAAACTGAATACAGTTAGTTACTGTGGATTTAATTAAGTATATTAAACTGGGATGTGTGCACTCCACTGTTGTGCTAAAGCCCGAAACAGACACAACTTTTACAGTTGGATTCCTTAGTTATCATTACCCACCATATCTGTAGTTGAAGGAATGCTATAAAAAATAAAAACACAAAAACAAAACACAAACTGAACCATCATGGTTGTGATCCATTACACCCAATAAATCAGTCATAAATCCGCAGCTGCGGATGGTAAACAATGAGCAGAAACTGATTATATTAAGCAAAACAAACCCAATTGTATGAGACAGGCGAGAGCCTGAAGGGTCTAGTCAGGGGTGCATCATTGAAATGTAATACAAGCTGGAGAGTCATATTAATGGTAGTTGGGAGGACACAGAACACTCAAGCCAGGTTGATTCAAGCCTATATTGTAATCTAATCTACCCATTTTCTGCTTACAATGAGGAGCAAGAATACTGTTTATTCAGGTGAATGCAAACACAAATGATATGCATTGATTTCTTATTCATGTATTGCGTAACTCAGCATTATATGATTGAACACAGGCCAAACATGCCAAAATGCTACTGCTTTGTGTTGTTCAATAGCTGATGGGACCGAGACAGAATAGATGGGGAGAAAAATGATCAAAGATGTGTTTTGTGATAACATAATTTACAATTCCAAAACGTAAAAGATCAGGTTCCATTTTCTCACAGTAATGACTAAAATGTGCACTGTTTAAAATGATTTGGCCAGGCATAACAGCAGTTGACAACTAATTACTTGTTAAAACAAAGAATGTGGGTCCACTGTTACAAATCTTTCGGAGGCTAATCCTTTTTAGTAGAATATGTATTTATAATTTTAAAAAATTTAGCAAACTTTCAAAGCTTCCATTATTGGGGAGCTTTAGTTGACATTCAATCAGTTGACACCCCGCTAACCAGCCTCAAGGGCCCCAAGCCTTTTTTTAATCTTTGATTACACTATAAGTACAAAGGCCCAGATGTGACCCAGTCAATTAATCTGTCGGGTTGGCCATAGCTGTTGTATGATAGAGGTCTACAGCTATCCCTTCTCTCCAGAATAAAGCTATTGTTCTTCATTACTCTTCAGGTCACAACAGAGAAGAAGCAGGGAATGTACATGTATGTCTATTTCAACACCTGTCTTCAATAACTGGAGCCGCTACTGAGTTGACGATGAGCCAAGACCAAAAGGAGAGTCAACGCTCACCATAAACACTGTTTATGAAAACATCAAAGTTCAGTTTTTTTTAAGTTTAAATTATTTTGTCTATAGTTAATTTATATTAAATA
>JAVQIZ010083531.1:0-25000 GCA_036023535.2 Galaxias brevipinnis
CCTCATATACAGTGCAGTACATGCTGTGGGGTGGGGGTGGGGGGTGGGGGGGGCGTGGGGTCGGGTGGGGGGTGTCTTGGGGATTTAAATCTCTTTTAGAGAGCAGGGGGAAGGGTCGCATGACGGTGCAGAACCGAGGAGAGAGCAATCTGCAGGGAGGCAAAGGAAATGTGTGTGGGCGAAGAGCCAAAGAGGCCGCTGGAAAGACCGAGAAGCAGCGGCGAAGCCTTCCAAGGGATATCCCTGCGTGTCTTAGCACGCTGGCATAATGGTATGAGGTGTGGGTGTGTTGCACACAGTGGGGGCTCCTAGCCTTCACCGCAAGGCGCTGGCACCCCAAAACCACGCCGAGATGCAGGGTAGCAGGGCCAATGGTTACGTCACTCCGCCACCCCTAGTCTTGAACTGACGTGCGAAGACGCTTACGTCCATGCACCGACCGACACATGGCAACGCACACACGCACGAGTGCAGCCAAACTAACATCCGTGTTTAAAAACAAGAAACACTCCTGGCAGTTACGTGACAGCAAGGAGGCTGAAGCCTGGTTTATATTTCTGCAAAGGAGCACGCAAACGTCTCTGCGTAGCATTGAAGAGAAGGGCTTTCTGGGAAAGCTCACTGACAGGGAATCCTCCCAAATCCTATCAGTGCATCGCGCAAAGCGTCTTCTCTGTGTCGTCAAACAATTGCTGATTGGTTGAGCAGGGTAGGAAGCAAGTAGATATTCGATAATATTTTGGCTGTATCCAAAACAAATGAAAACGCAGATGACACAACGAAATGGAACATATAGGCTGATTTTCAATAGCCTTTGAATCATATTAGTGGTTTTCTATGCACGTAGCCTGTACATATAGGCTATATGTTACAACTGTTTGCTGTATTGTTTGATAAACTGTATGTGAATGTATTGAACAGCACTTTGGTCAGCGCTGCTTGTTTTAAAAGTGCTATATAAATAAACTTGATTTGATTTGATATAAGAAAATATGAGAAGCAGTGAGCAACCTTTGGTCTCTTTGTTTATACTTTCGCGAGACGTCAAGGAGTTTCCGTGGCCACCTAGTAGGCCGCTAACCTTACGTTGAAGTATGTAGGCAAGTTACTGTGCGAACGTAAGCGCCGAATTAAAGTTTACCTTCGCTAACGCGCTCACGCAGAAGTATAAACCAGGCTTGAAGGGTTATCATGGCTCCGTGTGGGGCAGGAAGGCACAGTGGGGGGAGAGAAGGGGGAGGAGCGAGGTTGTGGGGGTTGGATGGAGGTTCCTACGTATTACAAGTCTCCAGGGACGATGGAGAGAACGTACCACAGGTCTGGCTAACACACCCTCTGCAGGCGGCTTAAGTTGACTTTAACGGTTTTGTGACCTTAGAGTTCCATCTCCGTTTAGTCTACTTACGAGATATTGAGTATCAATCTCAGAAATATCAAGATATCAAAACAGCTAACATGCTCAATAGAATTTCACAGGAATTCAAATTAGGCTTTTGCATAACATATTGGATCCCTTTATTTCTCATTCAAAGTGGAGTGACATTCATTACCGTCAAAGTTATCCAGAAGAACATGAGATGTAACTTCAGTAAACTACATAGCTAGATAATGTTAGAAGGATTGTACTATCTGAGGCGAAGTTAAGCTAGTTTAGCTAAATCGAACGCTTCGTATGCTAGGCTGAGGTAATTTTCCCTCAAATACAGGTCGACATTTGCACTCATATCCACTTAGCTTCTTGCAGCAATAGTATTCTCATGTATTAATTATACACAGTAGTCACAATACATAAATAGTATTTACACTTGAATGCGCTGTCATCCATCATTCTAATTTCTTGTGACTTTCGTCATTGCACAGTCAACTCCATGGAATTCGCTGTAATCTGTCTGCGCGTCCTTGGGGTCGGCTGAGTCGATGTGACGTGTCCTCCGTGTCGCGAAGGATTGTGGGTTAGAATAGTCAGAATAGCATGCTGGCTAGCTTACTTCAAAATGTGACCGGATGTAGTAAGACGTCCTGGTATATTTGGCATACTTTATTTGCCATACTATGTATTGGGACAAACCAAATCCTTTCTGGCTTACTACATAGTATGCTAGTATGGGTATTAAGACGCATCCTTGCTCTCTTGTTGGACCCGAGAGAGAGCAGCACAGGGGCCCGGGCGGGCAGAGGAAGTCAGTCAGAAGGGGTCCGTGAATCCTTGTGCGAAGAGGATGGCCTTGGTTACCATTGTACTGGCATCAGCACAGCGTCAGATCGTGTTGCCCGACACCCTGAGATCTTATCGGCCGTCATCCGATCGGATCTGCCGACATCCAAGAAGCTAGCTGAGCTGGCTGGTGACATCACTGCTTGTTGACGTCTCAAAACCAGCTATCTGTTTACCCAAACACTAGTTCAATATCCCCCTCTACCTGAATTACAGGCATGCGCTGTGGCAGAAACGTTGATCTAAAGCCTAAATATGATTGAGAAAAGGGCATGCACATAGAGCAGCAAATGAAAAGCATGGGTCAGCAGCATTTATCTACACTATCGATGCCTTTACTAATTTCCAGTGTGCTTTATTGACCAAACAATTAAACTCTTGTTAACTGCTACCCTGTACAATGGAAGGACTTTCATTGGAGGGTTAGCGTTAGTGAGGCAAATAGACTCTAGCTTTGGCTACTTGGTGGAGAATTGTTGTTGGTTGCCCTTGTCACAGTTTGTTTTCGAGCTGGTTGTCGATCAAAGAGTCTCTTTGGCATGGCAACCTTGTTCTGACCCCGGCCATCTGCTCTCAATACATTGAAAAAAATAAAAACAGGTAACCTGGGAAAAACAAACATCTGCTCAGTGTCGAAAGCTAATGAAGGGAAGAACTTACTGTATTTGTTGGACAGAAATTGAGAATATATATATATTTTTTCAAAGCTTATGATATGCCTTGTATGTACCTCTTCAGTGAAAGTATAATTTTTCGAACGCTTTCATAAAAAGCTTGGACTTTTTGGAAGCAGCCTTTTGTCATGGACTTTATTGTATAAGAGTGCATTTGTTAGTGGGTATTGTAAATTGTTGCGTAAGACACAACATTTTCTGGACGTGCATGCTGCAGGGCTTGTACCCACACACATAGGCACACACGGGCACACACACACACACACACACACACACACACACACACACACAGGCTAGACCTCAGCAACCCGTTACCAGCTTGGCTTCATCCTGCTCCTTCGTCACAGCCTCTTCCTCCCTCCTACTGCATCTTCTTTTTTTCAGCTCTTCTTCTTCTATCACATGCAGTGTCTTATGCTCTCCCTATGGCAATCGGTATCAGAAGTGAGAGAGCCTAACAGCTTTATAAAGGAACACTGGCCTTTCACAAAGACAAGGCCCCACACTGTGGGCATTCTCAGCCATGGTTGACCCCTTCAAAGCCTTTCCATGTGACTGATCTGTTTGCAGGAAACCCCCCTCCCCCTTCTGTCAAACCGTAGAACCCGATTTGAAATAAACCGAGCTGGCTTCTGTTGGGCATACAGTCTGACAAGCAGCACAAGAATTGACTTGGGGGAGGGGCAACGTGAACCGTAGCATGGGTGTGTAAATAGCACCGTGTAAAAGACGTTGGGTCACAAAAACTCACCTACAGTTATGTGTGGCTGAACCGTCATCCTCACAGGGTGTGCTAGGAAAGATCTGCAGAGAACATCTACTGTGGGGAAAGGGGGGGACACGGTGCTCGCCCAGCCCTGGTGAGATGTTATCATGTCTTATCTGAAGTCATGCTTCAGTGGTTCACAATAACATGCGGATGGCGTGACACGCGTTAGTGATGAGCGTTTTGAACATCGTGCTGCCCGGTGGTGGGCCGCCGCCCGGGCCCTGAGTTACTGTCAGTGCCCCTGTCCGACTCAGCTCTGAGCACCCCCTCCAAGTCGAGCGCTCAGAGATCCGGAAAGCGAGCGTGCGGTTTAACCTCCTACCGGTTATGCAGCAAGGCTTTTCCTTGACAATAAGGAACCTCTTGAGGAATCACGGAATGACTTACATAAGAGAGAAAAACCGCTTCTGACGGAGGCAGGTTTGGATGTAACGAGGTGGAAAACGCATCGACTTAATGCTGTGTGTAGGATTGATCTGACTTGCGGGAGCGTAAGAAGCACCGACTTAACCCCAGGAAGCCCAGGCTGGGGGTGGGCTTTCCCCAGAAGGACCTCCCTCTCCACAAGCAGGGGGATGGAGGTGGGTGACCTTCTACGGCCCCCGAGGCCACCCACTCCCTTCCCCGTGGCGGCAGGGCAGGCGAGGTAGACGTCGTCTCTGTGGACGTGAGTCAGTTCCGACATGCGTGTTTGCTCCTGTACACGAGGAGCAGAGGAAGCCATGTTCTGCAGTTCACAATGTGTAGAGAAACGCGCGGGTTGGTGCCTTTCTCAGGTACTCTCATACTGAGAAGCAAGAATGATCGAGGTGTGAAAGTTGTATGGAGTGACTGCCTGTGGTGCGTGTCTGCGTGTGTGGGTGTGTGTGTGTGGGTGCGTATGTGTATTATGTGTGTATATGTGTGTGAGCATCTGTGTGTGTGTGGTGTGCGTCTGTGTCTGTATGTCTCAGGTGTGTATGTGTGTGTGCTTCTGTGTTTCTGGGTGTGTGTGGTTGTGTGCTGGCATGCAGGCCTGGGAGCGTTTGAATGTGTGTCACTATATGTGTCTCCCAGTGTCACTTTGTGTGTCTGTTTGACTCCTGGCTTTGGTAGCTGAGGGCAGCAAAGTTTACATAAGCTGTGCGGTCCAGTCAGCATCAAAATAGTCTTTGTTATCGTAGCAGGCTAGCGCCTCGGTTCTTCATTAGCACCACTGGTCTTCAGCAGCTCTCTGCACAGTCCTTTATTCACAGTCAAATCCTGCTGGGGTAAGATCCATCCAAAGAGCAATGATACCTACTTCACATACATGCCATCACATGTGGCTATGGGCATTGAAATGTTCCAGTATGTTGGAATATTAGCCCTTGTCTCAGAGGCATATTAAATATAGTGCTTGTTACACATTATTTCAGCTGTCAGAGCTCCAACTCAAAAATAGACTACATTTCCAAGTAGGTTTCCCTCTACATCCGACATTGGTTTAAAAAAAGAAAAGAAGAGATTAGAGATTAATGAGTTCTCATTAATGGTGTGATTGAATTACACAATGGGCTTCAGGCTGAGGGAGTTACAGTTGACTCATTCTTTGTTTGGCCTGTCATCCTACAATTGCTCATAGATCCACAAACGCATTGGAATTAGGAACAGCCAAGGACATCTTTTTTAAATTTGGAGTCACAAGGTGGTGTGGATTCATGACATGAAACACCCACACACACACGTGAACACAAATCAAGACAAAGAAGCAGAAATAGACACGCACGCACATCCACACACGCACGCACGCACACACAGGGTGACGTGAGTCATGGTGTCAGCTCATTAAGCCCAGTGGGGGGATCAGTAGATGTGCTGACGAGGACACAACTCAGTTACACAAGCCCAGCTGGTTACGACATGGGGAGAGTACAGGTCCGGAGGGGTGCCATGCGACTAATGGTCCCAGCAGCTTTCCCATCATCTATGGTTCCTGCACCCATTTTCAGTCCACTCACTGTCTTCCTGTTCACTGTGGAGTCTGCATCCTCCTTCACCATTGTCTTCAATATATCATAAGGTTAATAACTAGGACATTAAAGTACATAGAGGTACTTCTCTTTCATAAAAGTAAAATGTCTCCAAGATGCAGTCGATTAAGATTTACCGTACATTGTCTTTTTCAGGCGATTTTCTGTCTTAAACATTTTTACACAAAGCTTGAGGTACATCATTCGTTTTGCTGTATCGCCATCTGTTGGCCTCAGAGTGAAAGAAAATGTCAGCCACAAATAAAAGACATAATATGCAATATGCTGCGTGTATGAGAGGAACCAACTCCATGCTTTTACGTACAATGTACGACTTTGATTGATGGCAGTTTGTTTTCTGTCACGGTTGCTAGCGGAGACGGACAATGCCCAGAGAGGGCTGGATAACGATTCGGCCCAGCACCTGAGACTGAGAGACAGGCCGCGCTGCTTCGAGGAAGTCTTCCAGCAGGAAGTGGACGTCTTCACGTCCTCGTCTCACCTGCACATCGACTGCAAGAAACGTACGTGAGGCTGAAAACCCGAGATGTTTAACATCCTATCGGAGTCAAGTCCAGTGTGTTTGAAGAGACACATTCTGCCTTCCTATAACACAAAGCCCACTGTTCTATTTATTCAATCGTTCAGTTTGCTAATCATCGACCAAAATCTTCCACTAAATATTATAATAACACTAATAGCGATATCTTTCTATAATGGTGTGTGTTTGTGTGTGTGCGTGTGTGTGTCTGTGTGTGTGTGTGCGTGTGTGTGTGCGTGTGCGTGTGCCCCCTGCAGCTCCGATGGGCAGCATCTCGTCCATGGAGGTGAACGTGGATATGCTGGACATGCAGATGGACTTGATAGACATCTCTGACCAGGAGGCTCTGGATGTCTTCCTGAACTCCGGAGCAGACGACCAGCCACCGGCCTCTCCGATGCCAGGTATTCCACTGCTCGTTCCCTACAGGCGGCCTTTTAGACCGTGTTGGGAACGCTACTTTGAACGCATAGCTACCAATTACTTCACACTGGAAGGAGTTGAACTACAGATGGCAAGTGAGCCTGGGGAGAAATCTATTTTGGTCAACTACAGCTTCTTAGAAAAAGCAGTTAAACTACTTGTGTAATTACATGTAGTTTACCATTCACTGCATTTAAAAGGTGTGGTGCACCAAACAGTCCTTCTTTGCTTGTCAAAAAAAGCCATATTATTGTGACAGCCTCTTAAACCTATAGGCCTGTTCCTTAAGCTGGTGTTCTGCCATAACGCCCGGCCTGACTTCTCTATCTCACAGTAATCACTGAATGTACAGAAAGAGTAACTCTGTGAGTTGCGTTGAGTGGTTCTCGTTGACAGGTATTTGCCGTGGGATTAGACGGTGTAGTGCGTTTTCTTATTTTGTCCCTCTGTTCACACTGGCGGCTCAAACCTGTCAAAGCAGCTACAGTCATTGTGACTCATAGCTCCTAAAAATAAATCTGTAGGCCTGGTGTGTTTGGTGACCTGGCGCTCCGCCACAATGCCTGTCCTAATGCAACCGCCATCTATCATGAAATCAAAAGAAAGAGTTTCTCTTTGTGATTTCTGTGAGGTGGTTAACGCCAGGAAGAAAGGCAAGCGCTGCAGGATTGGATTGTGTCATCAGTTTTTTTAGTTTTTTTTGTGCCCGTCTGTTTGCACAAGCTAAGACGAATCGTTCTATTGAATCCCATTGAATCCAAGCTTCGCTACTTAATAGCTCAGCAGGTGTCCTCATATCCGTGGGGCTTTGATCTGCTCTTGCCAGTAGCAATGTGACAAAACCCATTTGCGCTCTCTTCACCTCCCCAGAGGCGGACTACGAAGACGAGGAGGAGGACGAAGCCGCGGAGGTGGTCTTCCGGCAGGGCCTGCTGCCGCGACTGCCCGGCGACGGCCGCCCGGCGTCCAGCTCTCGCATGTCCTCCACCTCGTCCCGTTCCAGCGACACCAGCGCGGAGGGGGCCGACACCCCCGTCATCCAGTCGGACGACGAGGAGGTGCACGCCGACACGCTGCTGCTCACCTCCGCGCCGCAGACGAGGGACGAGGACTCAGAGGAGGATTAGGGGAGGAGGATGGGGACGAAGACGTGGCCACAGGAAGCCCGGTGGCTGGAGAAAACACGTCCAGACCCACTCCGTCTCTCTCTCTCTCTCTCTCTCTTGGTCTCTCTCTGTCTCTCGATGTATCTCTCTCATCTATTTCTAACTCCCTCTCTCCCCCTCTCTGTGTATACTGTGACTGTGCTCTTCAGCCACCGCCAGGGGACGATCCGGGCATGGGTGACCACAGCCCTATTGCCTGGTTTTCCATGTCTTTGTGGCTGTTTTTGCCCCGTCGCCTTCATGGCCAATGTGTGGAACCCCAATGACCCCAATACCACGCTGCATCAGTAGCATTGTTTGCTCCTCCATTCAGACTGTTTCTGCCAATACATGTAAGGCAACCTTCGTCTCCCAATTTGTCATGAACTTGTCCGAGAACATTTTTTCCTATCACTTTGAGGTGATACTGCACATGACACTGTATAAGAAAGCAATGGAGAAAGGTTTCAACTGACTCACACACTCACACACTCACATTCTGTGGCAGACTGGATTTTCCACTTTGGCTCCTGTCGCTCCTCCAGGGCGCCTCCCTCTTCCTCCTCCAGTGGTGTTAAGTATACAAGTCCAGCTATGAGATGGGTGGAAGTTAAGTTTACACATTACTGTGCCGTGCAACGTGGAAGTTAAGTGTATACAAAACGGCTGCACGGCACTCCTCTTGAAGATGCTATGGAAACACCCCTGCTGTGAAACCCAAAGGGTAGCGCGGCACTATGAGGAACATGTGTAAATGGTAAAACTGAGCTATATAAGACCTGACTTATATACATGTATATACATGACTCTAGAACGAAGGTCACGTTTCAAACCCATCATACCTCCTGTTTGTCTGAAAGCAGGAGGGTCATTACCTGATCGTAGACAGGGTTGTGAAAGAGCAACCAAACGTCCCCTGTAGGCCTACTCATTTTGAAAAATTATCAAATCAGGTGGTAGCTGCTTTTGTGGGTGTGGCTGAATTGTTTGTCTCGGTGTAGCACATTTTCGAACTTCAGTGACAACTCCATGTAATTGGTGTGACGTTTTTCTCTGTTCTGTACGGGCAATCTACAAAGGTGTTGTTTCAACCCTTTGAGGGCCAGGCAATTCTGATGTGTTGCAGAAATACGTACACAAAGAAGTTTGCAATGCAATATTTTCTTTTTAAGATGGATTGTTGTTTTGCTCTTAGTTACTTCCAAAATGCATTGTTTTTCTGCAAAAAAAAAAAAAGAAAAGAAAAAAAGAGAGTGGTTTTGATCTCTGTTTAGGTCTTATCTGAACATGAACCTTGAAGCTTCCAAACCAGAACAGGGTAAAACATGACTTTTTATTTTCTTGCTTGCTGACATTGGCCCTAGTTCAAATAAATGTGTTTCCTGATTGACTTCACCCTGTCAACGGGATTGTTTGTAAATACATACGCACCGCACAATATGTTGAGCGTTACAGAGGAGAATATACAATTAAAACAAACTGGTTGAATCACATTACAGGAGGGATTCCTTTGTTTGTATGAAACAGACACTGTTAGAACATACAGCAGGAGTTTTTTCTGCCTGCTGTCAGGTGTGTGTGTTTTTTTTTATTGTGAGCGTCGCTAGGGCTGTAGAAACGTGGCTGACAAAGTGGGTTACGCAGTCCGTGACCAACTTGGTTTGTGTCTGTCTAAATAAGCATGTGGAATGCATGGTAAGGAGTGCTGAGATAGGTTGTGTTGTTGGGAAGAGCGTGAGTTTAATTGTCTGCCGGGGGTTTAAATTTATGGTGGCACGGTGGTGCAGTGGTTAGCGCTGTCGCCTCAAAGCAAGAAGCTTCTGGGTTCGGTTCTGCCCTCAGGCCGGGGCCTTTCTGTATGGTGTTTGCAGGTTCTCTCCGTGTCTGCTTGGGTTCTCTCCGGGTGCTCAGGCTTCGTCCCACAGTCCAAAAACATACAGGTTAATTGGTGAATTTAAATTGACCGTAGGTGTGAATGTGAGTGGTTGTTAGCCCTGTGATTGCCTGGCGACCTGTTCAGGGCGTACCCCGCCTCTTGCCCTGTGTCAGCTGGGATTGCCTCCAGCCCCCCTGCCACCCCACCCCACCCGTGTCCATGCAAAGGCTAAGCGGTATAGCTAATGGATGAATTGGGTTTCAATTTAGTCTCATGATGGAGAATAATGTTAACCTCTTTGCCCACTTCTGTGAGCTTGACTGCCAAGTTGATTAAATTTATTAAATGATTTTCAGCACTCTTTTAACTGTTTCGTTTGTGTTGTATACACTCACACCATTATAACATATTTTAACACTGATTTCACTAAATAGTCTCTGTTAAAGAGATACGTCACTGATTTTCAAAAATTATATATGTTGTTGTTTAGGCTAAATTAAGAAAGTATTTTGAACAAGTTTAAGTCCTAGGGTCAATGTTAGTGAAATTCACATATTTTTCCAACCACCGACATTTAAGTGGTTGATTCAATGCCCATAGATCATTGCGCAAATCAAACTGAGAACCCAGCAAACGCTCGCCCCTTGGCAGGAAACAGCGGTAGTTTAAAATAAATTCAGGAAGGACCCCTATGACGCAATGGAGTAATTTTCTCAACCTGTTTGACATTCTGCAGTTTGACCGCAATATGCTAAATGACGATGCTATGTTTAAAATACAACATTGGTATATGATGAAAAACATATCAAAAGATCGAAAATGGGTGAACTATGGCTTTAAGACCAGGCACAACCTCTGGGTTTAATAGAAAGTATCTTTTTACGTATCTTAAATACCCCAATGGGTTTGCTAGATGAGTTCAATTGAAAGCCTAGATGTGTCCAAGCAGTCTATCTAGGGGGTTTCGAGGAGTAACTAATCCTTGAATTATTTGCCTGGGGCACACACGACAAGTCTGGAGCTGAGAAAAAGGGGGGGTGTTGGGGTGGGGGTTAATAGCCGATAGTGCAGATACTAGCTCGTTCAAATGGGAAACATCCGCATGGTAATACCTGGGAAACTGTGAAGCAATTAAAGGAGACCTGTTTTTTTTTTTATATTTAAAAAGATGTGTCATCAAGGGATGGGCCTTGTTCAAATGACTGGCAGTCACTTGAGAGAAACTCCATAATCTGGCCTGCCAGTCTCTGATATTCTCACGCTATGAAAACATTTCACCTGTTTGCTCTATGCCTTGCAAAAGTGCACCTGAAACAGAGGGAGAAACCCCTAATACACATACCTGAAGGTCGCTGGTCTCTTCTGTCAAACTCCAAACCATCTCAATGGCATCCTGGATCATACAAGTCACGTGGGACTAATCAGTTTTGATATGGAGCAATGAAGGGTCTGTTGAAACATGAATGACAAACAGTGGTCCTTGTCTCACCCTAAAGTAAAGCACACAGCGGGTGGCACATCACCCACTTTGAAACGACACTGCAGAAGATGTCCAATTAAAGATCAATTAAACCCTGTTGAAAAGTTATGAAACAAGGCAGTAGATAGAAGGTTTGGCCACTTAGTGTGGTTTTAGATGTGCCATGAACTCTACTGGTTATACATTCAATATACTGTAAATGTGTTTGTTTGATATGATGCAGATCGGTAAAACCCACCAATACAAGCTAAACAAATGTTGATTGTAAATTGAGACACGTGTTTACTTTGAATCTACTTGAGATAATATAAGCTATTATTATTATTATTATGATTATTATTATTATTATCATAAGAATAATCTTTGACGGGTTTGATATTTTGAAAAACAACAACATATTCTCCAAACTTCCCTGTTTTATACAATACCTTGTTTGAGATCAGATCAGGCCAGCTCAGATCCGACTCCCAGAGCGGGCTGGCATTGCAGAGCTCTGGGGTGGGGCACCTACATGTGACAGTAAAAACATGACAAACACACACACACGCACCCACGCACACACACGCACACACAAAGGTTTTCATATGTTTCAGTTTTCATCAGAGGTTGTTTGCTATTGTTAGCTCCCTGGATTAGGCATGAATAAGAAATAAGAACCTGATCCATGTGGATGGGGGAGGTTGTGTACACACAAACCCAACCCTGTCTTCCACAGGCGGCCTGACAGGCCAGCCCGTTCTGATACCTGTTTCATGGCTTACACGTACAACGCTGACAGTGCAAACATACAACATTTCATCTATGTTTTTACACACACACACACACACACACACACACACAGGCACACACAAATACACAGAGGCACACATATACACTCACACAAACAATGTTGTCCCCCGGAGGCATTAGAGGGCAGGGCTTACTCAGAAAGCCTGTGCATAGTCTTTTCTTCACCTATACTGCAGGTAGTCAGTTACCTCAGAGAAATTCCAGCCAAACGACCGCGATGAAGAAAACGTCTTTTCTCCTGCTCATGGTACGTTCAAAGTAAATCAGCAATAGCTCCTGATTGTTTAGGGCTTGTTCAGGTGGAATAA
This sequence comes from Galaxias brevipinnis, assembly GCA_036023535.2. Taxonomy (NCBI): domain Eukaryota; kingdom Metazoa; phylum Chordata; class Actinopteri; order Galaxiiformes; family Galaxiidae; genus Galaxias; species Galaxias brevipinnis. The sequence continues at coordinate 12,212 of JAVQIZ010083531.1, forward strand.
TCAAGAGTTGCTATAATCAAGACAATGCATTGAATTTGACCTCTTTGTTACACTGTACTTGTGGGGGCGGTTTTGAGTGCACTCGTTCTGGTGGCATGCAGCAAATTCTCGAGCAGCATGTGTTTGAATGGATGATTAAGAAGGAGATCTTACCGATATAAGTATGAGTGTGTTAGCATGGAGTTGTATACAGATATAGCAAACAGCAAACTGAACAATATCTGCTGTCCTACCAGATGTTCAAACAGATGTTCACCTAGTTTGGCTGGTACTTAGTAAACTGAACAATATCTGCTGTCCTACAAGACATTAGTCCCACACTGTTCGCTATATCTGTATGTGACTGTTTTTGATGATTTCCGACAGCAAAACAAAAAGTTATATTATAATGAAAGAACAAATTAGCTGGATGGAAAAGTCTACAAATTAAGTGGTCTTATAATAAAACCTATGTGCAATGAACCTACAGTGTAGCAAGTCTAAATAAAAAAGATCTGCAAATAAGGAATTTAAAAAACAAACAAACATGCAGAATGAAAGGAAGAGACTTTCTCTGAGAAAAGAAGTGATCAAATAAGTGACGGTCTTGTTATGGACTGACCGATCCACACGTAAAAGTCCAGAGGCCAAGCCACACAACTCAAATATGAATAATAAATACCCATAATACTAATCCATAATTAATCATTTGAAAGATGCAGAGAGGGTCGGTTTTGCAAATAAGCATTTCACCCTTGGAGTAGGAAGTGACAGGTTATTGTGACAGACCTTTTTTTTTTATATCTTTACCAAGTCTTACCAAGTCTATATTGCGATCACCATGATTATCACAGAGTATCACCCACTATCCCACTGCAAAGGTTATTCTTTGCTGTTTTATACATCCAGAAATTACTCTTGTTCTATCTTTGCTACCTGCATTTCATTATAGATCATAAATAGTTATCAAGAACTGGTGATGACATGCCGGGTGATTAGATGTCATGCTAGTTAACCCAGAGAACATCCAAGAAAGACACTTGTATTTTTAGACAGTATTTTAAAATACAATACGTTTAGATGCCTTGGGTTTGTTTGTTTTCTTTATTTTACGAGCAGTTCTCTAAAGATAATCTGCAGGCTATTATCAACAAGTTGTTGCAGTTAAAAGCTCACTGTCGAGATAATGGCTTCAAACAGGTGTGATCTTGTAAGGTTTTCTGACGTTAATACTTTGATCATTTATTGGAGTTGATTATTGAAAGATGATTCACTTCTGACAACGCCCTCCCACTCTACCGCATTTGCTTGGCTAATTGCAGCTACAATAACAGCAATAAATCAGACACTTTTTTGGAAGAATCCCTGGCGTGGGACGGTGCAGATTTTAATGAAAGGGAATTCAACCAAAATGTTAAGAACAAAAAAAAATTTCTGGATAATGTTTAATAAGGAACGGCGGGGGCAGTAAGTATAAAACGAACGTAGAATTGAATACAAACAGGGTAACGCAACAGCACTACAAAGAGAACCATTGGTGGCTAACAATCTAAGACACAAAAAGAGACAATAAAGGTCATCGGTAATCTGAGACTTCCAACTCATTTGCTGTCATAACACACAATGTATTCCACTACCAGAAGTAGCCATCCACCCCTTAGTCCATCCCTCCTTCCTCAGACTATTTGGTCAAACAGTAGAGGGGGACAATAACTGCATATTTCAAACCGCTCAATGCTGATAGCAGCTCTCTTGTAAAAGTGTGTTTTCATTGGCTGTTTTCAGGTCAGCGTGACAACGGCCATGGCCCATATCTACGGTGGCAACCACACCATGGGGAGGGTAAAGCGGGTATGTCACTACTACGCATATTCTACACCCATAGAGCACACTAGCTCAGCACTACAGTCCAAAGAGGTTGGAAGCTGACATCTTTCCCCATTGTGCAACAGGAGCTCCTGCAGCGTTCCAAGAGGCGCTGGGTCCTGTCCACCATTGAGCTGGTGGAGGAAGACCCGGGACCTTTCCCTAAAAAGGCCACCCAGGTAAGAGCCACGCTCTGAAGGAGCTGGTGTTGAATGTGACTGTACTGTGCAGAGAGCGCACTGGGTTGCGCTGACGGGCTGAGGCCTGTCGAACACTTACAATGCTGTTGTGTTGTGCGCCTTCCCACCAGATGTTCAATGACCAGACAGTAGGCCGCAACAGCTACAAGTTCCGTATCTTAGGCAACGGCATAGACGAGGACCCAAAGGGTGTGTTCCAGATTGACGAGAAGGACGGATGGGTCTACGTCCTGAGGTCCATCGACAGGGAGCAATACAGCCTATTTCATGTAAAAAAACAAACAAGAAAACATAACATTAACATGGTTGTGCTTGTGTATGAGTGTGTGTGTGTGTGTGTGTGTTTGTGTGTGTGTGAATTGCATTGTTTGAATTAACAAAAAAACAATGTGTCAAGATGATAACTTGCGTCAACACAATGTGTGCATTTTGAATTCCTGAGAAACCAACATTGAACATTTGTTTGGTATTACAGATCAAGTTTGACATACTGGACCAAGTAACCAATAAGCTTGTGGATAGGACACTGGCCTTTGATATAGCAATAAAGGACATCAATGATAACGCACCATTCTTTGACCAAACTGTCATCAATGCAAAGGTGAAAGAAAATTCCCTACCAGGTGAGTCAGTGATACACAAATTGTCTCTCAGCAGCATCAACCAAACACAATCAGTGGTTTCCTTCATCTCATTTTCAGATCCTAATTTTGTGTGAGTGTAGTTCACAACACAGTCACAAAGATGTCTGTATCTTGAAAACATTTTTAACGAGGAGGTCACTTGCAATATCTGCTAAGTCAGAGAAAATTAGTATTCCAGAAAAGTGACATTTTGAATCACAAGTTTTAAAAAGGCGCCATTGTGTTAACCAGGGACCAAGGGGAATAACCCTACTCTGTGAATAAGTGACTTAGAAGGCTTTGACATCCTCAAATGTCCCTACCACTTCCCCACACAACAGTTCATTCTCATTCTGTATCTCCTCTGTCTCCTCCCTCGAACCTTCCCTGCTGCTCTCGTCACTCTGCATGCCACAGGTGACCTGCCTGTGTCACTGACGGCCCGGGACATGGACAAAGAGAACACGGAAAACTCCACCATCAGTATGAGAGTGGTCTCCCAGGATCCTAAAACGCCTAAGATATTCCTGAAGCAAGTACAGGGCACCAAGATGAGCCAGCTCCAATTCGAGGGCTGCTTTGACTATGACGTGAGCCTCTGCTTTAGCAAAAAAATAAGCAAAGATAATTTACTCTATTTACTTTGGATGACACACAAAAACGGACGCACAGACGCACGCAGAAAAGGCTATAACGTTCAGTTTGATGTTTTACCAATGTGTTTCAGAAATACAAGAATTACAAGGTAATAGTGGAAGCAAGGGATCACGGCACGCCATCTTTGTCCTCTTCTGCAACCATCAATCTCGCCGTCACGGATGCTAACACTCATGCACCAGTGTTCAAGAAGAAGGAGGTATAGCTTAACGTTCGGTCTTCAGCTGTTCAAATCATGAAAACGGCATCAAAATCATACTAAAGCTGTCTATTGAGGCTAAACGCAATTTAAACTATGCATGGTAATACTGTGGATTGCCTTTCCAGTACAACGGCGAGGTGATGGAGATGGAAGTTAACAAAGAGGTAGTGAGGATCGGTGTGACCGATGAGGACACGCCCAACACCCCTGGCTGGCGTGCGAAATTCTTCTTTATAAAGGGCAACGAGGGCGGCAACTACAAGATTGAGACTGACCCAAAGACCAATGAGGGCATTCTGACTGTCATTAAGGTACCAAGATTCTAATGTATTGGAGACATGTTTCTTTTTCGTATACAAAATGGAATCTATTTGATACTGTACACGGTACTTTGACATACAAGTTAATACACGGAATTTACCTTGGACGTTTTACGTGCTCCGTCGTGTAGGGCAAAAACTATGAGAGGACCGTCTTCGCGGCGTTGCAGATCGGGGTGGAGAACGAGGAGCCTTTTTTTGTATGTGGTGCTGACACCTCCAAGTCTGTACCCCTCCCTGTGGAGAGCATCAACGTCACCGTGAAAGTGATCGACATCAACGACCCGCCACAGTTTGCCAAGAAAGTAGCGGAGGTGTACCAGAAGGAGGAGGAAGAGCCGGGGAAGTTCCTCTATCAGCCCACTGTCACAGACGAAGATTCGGACGTGAAAAAAATTAGGTCAGCAAAGGGGGCATTTTACCATGACCACTTTGAACCTTGCGCTCTGAGGATTCCTTTTCAGTTCCGTCTTGTCTCTAATCACCCTTCTCTGACGTCCAGATTTAAGGTTACAAAAGATCCAGCTGGGTGGGTCACCATAGACCCTGTGACAGGCAAGATCTCCACGGCTAAGAAGATGGACAGAGAGTCACCCTTTGTCGACAAGAACAACGTATACCCTATTGAGATCATTGCCGTGGATGACGGTAAGAGGTGGCTCATTCCACCACGACATTTAACTGACAAAATGATCACGAAATATATCGAAAGACTGTAATGATTAACGTTCATTTGATAATGAGCGCCATCCATATGGTAATGATCATTTGCGTAACGTTAGCGTGAGCATATTGAATTTGGGTTATTACCATACCATATTGAACAGGGTCATGTGTATCGTAGCTGAGCATGATGTCCAACCTGGTCCTGTGTACATTTCAGGAGAGCCTCCGGCCACGGCGACCAGCACGGTCAACATCCACCTGGGAGACATGAACGACAACGTGCCGCTGCTGGTCTACGAGAGCCAGATCATGTGTGTCGACAAGTCCGAACGGATCATGGTGCCAGCCAACGACCTGGACGCCCCTCCCTTCAGCGGGCCTTTTGCTTTCAGCCTGGGGGGAGACGACAGCACACTGAAGAGCCACTGGAAGCTGGACCCAAGCATTGGTTAGATCCCACACAGCCCCACCCCTGTCCCACCACCCGTCTCAACATTCTGAAAAGAACGTACAACTTGTTTCATGTGAACCCATTGCAATTAGTTTGGAGCTCAACCGTCTCTCTCTCTCTCCTCTGGCCCCTATCCAGGTAATGAGACGGGTCTGATCAACATAAAAAGCTTGTCGTACGGTAACTACTCGGTGCCGTTGGTCATCCAAGACCAGCAGGGCCACACAGGCACAAACACCCTGGTGGTGTCGGTGTGTCAATGCGGAGGAGGGGACGTCTGCAGGAGCAAGCTGCCTCTGTCCACCAGATTGGGCCCTGCCGCTATAGGCCTGCTCTTGGCAGGACTGTTGCTTTTCTTGCGTGAGTCTAAGGTCAAGTTTTGTGTGAGATAAAAGCTCAGCCAATGAACTATACGATTATTAGTGAATTCATTGTTCACACAAAGCCAATCCAGCAACCACAGGCGGGAGAACAGGAATAATCTGGGCCAGTATTCTGAGTGTGTTATATTATCACTGTTTTGAAAAACACAGGAAGTGGTGTTACAATATTCATTAGGTAATACTAGGTAATGGTAATCCTAAAGTAAGCACCTTTACTTTAACCAAACCAATATCTTCACGCTCAAAAGAAATATGGATTTAGAGTAGTCATGAGAACAGACATGTGAGTGAAGTTTCCAAGTGGCCACTTTCATTTTTGGATTTCTTGTTAAATTGACCCCAAGACACCTCCAGAAATCTAAACAGTGAGCTCCAAAAGTCTCAGAGCCATTCCCCCAATACTGTATAGATACTTTTGACAGAGTATGATGTCACACTCAAGTGCTAAATACTACTGTTTGCCCTATTTCCCAACTCCAGTTCCAAATGGCTTGTAACACATCGCTGAGGAGGAAATGTGTCTTTTCTTTCCGAACTCAATCCCATGCTAGCTTGTCAAAGCTTGCTCAGTTGGATGTTTAATCTGTAAATTCATACATATTGCCTCACACCTTTGCCAAAAAATGTTTTCTTCTCCAGTAACATGAAATTGACATCACTACTAGACGTATTGCTGTTACATATGCAACTATTCATATCATGGGTTTTTCATTTCATGAGTTTTGATTGATGAGGGGGGGCAATTACTACAGGCACAAATCCTCAAAAAGAAAGCCTTATACTGCCTTCTGAAAAGACGTGTGTGTGTGTGTGTGTGTGTGTGTGTGTGTGTGCAAACCTGATTCATTTCAGTTGTTTGACGTAGAACTCTCTGTGACAGTTCCGTATTGTGCATGTCCGCAGTGCTGCTCCTCAGCATCTTGTGTCGGTGTGGAGATGAGAAGTTCGTCCCCAGCGGCATATACGGGGACGAGGGCAACCAGACACTCATCAAGTACAACGAGGAAGGAGGCGGCTCGTCAAACCAGGTATGTGTTGGTGTGGCTTTGTGGTTGTCTAAACCCCCGCTTAGCGTATGCAGCGTGTGAATCATCCTTCCTTTTAATACTCTCTTCATCAAATGTCCACCTGTTCTTCTTGCCGTGAATTGCTTTTTATAAAGTAATACAATTGAAGGTAATATGTTATACGACATAACAGTGCCCTCACTCTATCACACTTGAACACCTTGTGTTGTGATTAGAACGTGTTATTACGGGCTCATTGACTCATACTCACCTTCCTTTTTCGTCTCTCCCTTCTTTCCTTTCCTTTCCTCCTTCCTCCCAGATGGTGCCTCCCATATTGCTGTCCCAAAACAGCACTGTGACTGACGGACTTAAGCAGGATACATTACGGGTAGGTGGAGAAACAAAGATCTCTTTTGAACTCCTCTGCTCCTACAGCTATTCCTATTTCTACTTTACGAGTATCAAATGTCACCCCTAGGCTTTAGGTGTGTCAGCGCTGAATGGGGTGTAGCTGCCTACGTTGGCATAGGAATGCTTTTGGCGTCTAGTAATAGCTCATTAGAAGAAGAAAAGCGTTGGCGTTATCTAAGTGATCTGGATTACTGGGTGTGTTTGGTGAGCAGCACGGGGTACATGTTTTCTCTTTCCCTTTCTATAAAAGAGAGAGAGAGAGAGAGGGCGAGAGCGAGAGAGAGAGCGAGAGAGAGAGAGAGAGTTGTTTGGTTGCTTGGCTATATTCAACATATTCAAAGCAGGTGTCAGGTGCAACGTGTGTTTATAAACACCTGGAGGCATCTCTGATGGCAGCCAAACCAGTTTTGCCAAGGCAGCAATATAACACAGTATTAAGTATGCATGTCAAAACATTAAATACCCGTATGGTGTATGCCTGTTAAACTATCAAATGCTGAGGGCTTGAATCACACAATTATCTGATTCATTTATACAGTGCTGTCATACATACTGTATTGTTAGCAGTATTGGGAACACAATAGCAGGGAATCCTTTAATTTTCTAACAAACTTAACCAAACCAAATTTTTTTATTTTTTACCAAATAATAATAAAAGAAGCCTTAAAGTGGTAAGCTAGTGGTAAACATTCTCTGCTTTCAGATTGGCCAGATGTATCAGATGACCACAGAGGAGATGACTGAATACAGGGCGATGGAAAGAACCATGGTAAGTGACATAATGCCTTTTCATAACATGTTTTCTTCATGGCTGTCCCAGTTTGTGCAAGGTGTACTGGGATGAAATTTAATCAGGACTATGAGGCTCTCTAGACCAAAGGATATGTTAGATAAAAAAAGTCCTGTAGGAACACCGTATAATTTGTCTCACATGTGCAGTTGCCAAACACAACACTTTTAATACAGTACAGCCATCGTTTTGAACCATCGTGCAAGCTTGTGTTCCAGTATACCTGCTACAAAATGGCACCTCAGCAATCTGTTTCACCACCTTACTCATCTAAGTGCAAAGACAATGATAAAGAGAAGGAGGATATTGATGATGACTACGATGATGGTGTTCGGGTTTTTGTTTTTGTTTTGATCATTACACACACTGCTTGTTAAAAAAAAAAAGAAAAACTCCAAACATCCCAAAACATATACAGCTGTTGGATTGGACGTGGCCTTGCTGAATCCAACATGGAACGATCGCCATGGTTACATGGAAGTTCCCCTTCAGTAGACTCACTCTCTGGATTGTACCTTTATTGAACCCTTTATTGTAGGCTACCAGTTGCTTGTCTATGCTTACCACCTGTTCTGCTCCAACAGTTGAACAATCAGATGTTGTCCATGGGAGGGCAGCAGCAGCAGCATGAGAAGATGGGCGAGGCCAATGGAACACTGAGAAACCAGAGTGGAGGGCGGGGCATGGTGAGTGACAGCCATTCCGCAAACAGCCACTTGGGGGACCTCTAAACCTCCTCATGAAGTAGCAATGGAAGTAACAAGTGGCCATGTCTAATACAATACTTTTCACACTGAGTCTATTTGTCACGGTGATAGCTGAATACATCGGGAGGAAGAAATGCCACTCATGTAATGGAACGTTTTACACCTATAGAAAAAGGCAGAGAAAAAAAGACTTAATTGGCTTTAGAAACAAGTGTATCCTTGTATTTACTGTACTCTTTTTTACAGCAGTACTCAACATGGAATACAAACTGGATGACTGCTGAGAGGGTATGTGGGTTAACCAGCTCAAAATTGACTGATTTAAAATGCAGCTTTCTACAACTCACTACGCACTATTGTACAGTTGTTTTGGTTGCAATAACTGTTTGATTAATGCACATTCCCCAGAAAACCTAATTTCAATGTTCTGCTGCATGTGTTTTTTCGCAATCCCCACGTGCCCCACAAAGCAGCGGGGCGGGACTGCAAAGTACTCTCGCTCCTTCAGCATGATGGGAAACCAGAACATCGCAGAGTACCTAGACAGGGTGAGTGTCATCTGGGAAGAGGGTGGAGACTGAAAGGGGGTGGAGAACCGTTTCCTGAGAAATTTCCTAATCCCCAAAAGCAATGGGCCAGGCCATCCATCATCTGCTTAGCTGACACTTAGAAGGTTGAGACTGTTGTTGGTATTGGTTACATTACAGCAGGGCTAAAGCTGCTGCTTAACAAAGCTTTATGAATGTGTACATTGTTGTTGGAGTACTAACCTTGCTCTGACTGTAAAATAAGGGCAAAGGCATTACCTATATATCAATGTCACCCATAGGAAAGCAAAATCCAACAATGAGATCTCATTAGTGTCTGTTTTTTTTCTCCTAGACACAAATGAGACATCTGTGTACTTAAATGACGCTCGAAACTTTGTACTTTCGTCTACATCTCAAAATCTCCTTAAGAGAAATAATGACACATAGACTCACATTTGTCTTAGACTGAGCAGTAAAGTAGTTCTCAGAATTGTTTCTAATCAGTCTCATTTATGTCTCCAAGTCTTTATGACAAGTAGTTTTTATCTCAATCAAAGCTCATCCAAGTCTCAAAATTAAGTTCTCTTTAACTTCCCTTCTTTTGCTCCTAAGAGGCCTTCAGGAGCAAGAAGTCAGAAACAAACGAGCACAAATTAGACAAAATTAAGAACTCATTTATTGCTCCGAGACAAGACTACACAGGTTGTTTTCTTTAAAACGGCAACTGATATGAATTGAGATCTACAATTCTGACGTAAAACTTTTCTTTGTGTCACAGAAGCTGTACGTGATAGGAGTTGACCATGTGAACTACCCAGCGTATCAACCATACGAGTATGCCTATGAGGGCCAAGGCAGCAAATGCCAGTCGCTCGACCAGCTGTCGCTGAGCAACCTAGGAGAGGACCTGCACTTCCTGGATAACCTGGGGCCAAAGTTCAAACCCTTGGAAGGCCTCTGTTGCCACGACATGGAGGCAAAGAACGTGAAGATGTAAGACTGGACTGGGACAGAAACGGAATGAATTTCTCTTGCGATCCAGTGTTTCGTCGATTTTACAGATTGACTGTCTACATGTTTTGGAAAATAATTCTGACTGGCACTTGCTGTCCCTGGATATTTCTTTCTTCTTCTGTTTTTTTAGGAAGTGTGATATTTTTGGAGACGATGGATTGTGCAAAACATTTGAGGACAGGAGAAAATTAGCTAACATACATATTAGGGATGGGAAATAGTATTTTTTTTTATTTGTTTCCTTAAAGCAATGGGATCAGTCAGTGCACTAAACATACACTGTCCTATGCTATTTGTTTTACAGAGTTTTCATTATGAAAGAAGCAGGGTGTGTTTGCATTTTCTTCTGTCAACATACTTTCTGTTTTTCTCTTGAAATCATTCAAGCACTGAAAGATATGTCAGAACATACGATGTTGTGAAAACATAAGCACTTCTGTGATAACATGTACATGGTGATGTATATATATTTTTTTTCTTTACCTGATGGCATAAAACAATTTTTTACCCGTTGTTGTTTTTGAAAGACATGTCTTGCTCTCATATGCGGACACATACCATTTGGGTGCAGGCATTGGCAATTGCCATGGATGATTTGTTTAGCAGGATATTTTAAAAATAGATTTTTCCCAAGGCAGAGTTCCAGCACTCTTTGGGAAAAGGTTTGTTGGGCTACCTGAATGCTAGGACTGTTATGGTTGTACACAATGGGGGAATGTTTTTGTAAAAAAAAAAAAAAAAAAAAACTAAAGCAGCTCTCATAACATGTTCATGTAAATTGTGAGAAGACTACAAAAAATAAAGTCTCATGGGTACTGTAAAGTTTTTAAAGTTTTTTTAAATGTCCCATTGTAAATTGTATTTGTATATATAAACATTACATACATTTACATCTTAGACTATGTTAATCTGTGATAGTGTACTTTTTTTGTTGTTCTTATATTATTCTTAGGCATTTGCTTGTTCAACATATGATATCAATAAATCTTTTTAAAATAAAGTAGTTATGTTGTACAATTGTAATGAGGCTAATGCTATTTCAGTAAAAAAGGGAAAGAGAAATTTTTTTTAGATGTCATTCAAGACTTCTGTGTAGAAGCCAAATGGAGGTCACAAACCTGGTTTTAGAAAAAAATACAATAAATTGGCTTCTCCTACATATGCAATAGTAAGTTCACAAACTGTGAATAAATGGCATTTAGAATGCTAGTTTTAGTTGTGGAACTCGTTTTATGATTCCCTTGAAAATAGGAATGGAGCAAAATGGATGTGACAAGGTGTGGCACATAGTATATCTCAACCCTATATTTGCGGAAGGATACAACAGTACTAAACACTTGCAATTTAGTTCAGTTAGAATACGTGGCCCTGTTGGTTTTTAACACTGACCCAAGGGCTATTGGAACATCAGGACCGGAGTTGGGCTTGTCAGGGCTGATCAGGACTAGTGGAGAGAGCAGAGAACCGCTCTTCTTCAGACCGAAGCTCTACCAAATAATGATCACGTTGGTTGAATGAAAACATAATCATGTTCAAATGTTATTTACCAGTTTGCGGGTCAGATTCCAGTATATGTTTTTTTTTCTAAATATTCCCCCGAATTATAAATTGGACAGTGTCAGAATTCCTGCCATTCTTCAATCTCGTTTCATTTTGAGATCGGTTATTTTTTAGTTCTTGACCCTAAAAGCCTCTTAAGAACAAAAGGGGAAATAAATGTGAACTGAATGACGATACTTGGATGATCTTGGTTTGAATTTTTTTTTTTTTTATTATTATTTTAGAAGCATGGTATATAATTGAGGTCTCACTGATAACTACCTCTAAATCTTTTGTCTGATTTAATTGTCCGGATTCATTTGACCTTTGACACATAAAATATGATATTATTTTCTGGGATTTTGTTTACCGAACAGGAATGGGTGAGATCATAGATGAGATATGAGAGATTGCGATTGGTTTAGTCTATTTTGTATTTGCATTTCTTTTTTATCTCTCATCATATTGCTGAATGTAAAGATGAGATTCCTCTAAATCTAGATATGGATTATGTTAGTGGCACTATGTTCACACCAATCAGTGTATTTACAATGTGAGTCATGAAGCCACTGTAGTGTTAAAAAAGCATCACAAGGAACCAATGCATTTAGTTGGCTCTTACAAACTCAATAAGAGGTGGTGACCTACACGACACAGTTTAAAAAATCATTGCATTTGAGTACCATAAACATATCATATGAAACCATTTGAAATCCAAGAAGAAAGTGTCTTTATTAAATCTTTATTCATATTTATGTTGGCATCATGTGTATCACCAAGCTGTCCAGCTTTAGCTGTATCACTATTTTGTGATCACATCATTATGTCTTTTAACAGAGACAGAGATGACACCACCTTGTCTATTGTTTCCTTGGGTTAAATCAAATTATTGATCTACTTTGGTCCGGTCATCCTGTCTAATCCATGCATGTGCCTTCACCTTTAGGGCCTCAGTGGGATGCTTTGTCAGGTGCACCTCTCCAAGTTAACTCTAATCAGTGTTGGGTTTGATTCCAGTCAACATTTATATGTGGGGCCAAGATGGGTTCTAAGTGGACTGTTTTTTGTGTCCCTAATGGGTTTGTATGAGGGTTCCACGGAGCACTCGCAAGGATTTGTCCAAATGGGTCCCAATTCTCAACATTGTGCACATGGTTAGCCTATGTGGAACCCAGCTCAACTGCCCATTTTGAGCCTATGCAACTGTACCCCATAAGTGACCCACCCAGTACTCACAGTTTACCAACTCCAATCTGACTGTGTGAGGCCCGGTTGTTTAACCCAAGTGAGCCCCATATTAAATGTCTGCATTCAGCCCATGCCCACTTAAACTGTTTAAACTTTAATCTACTCACTTTATTAAAGATCTCATGATATCTCACATACGAGTCTCAACCTGTCTGTTGGGCAATACATATAATTGACTAATGATTTATTTCAT
>JAVQIZ010083547.1:0-12024 GCA_036023535.2 Galaxias brevipinnis
CATGGCTGAGCATTTCTGCTTTGAAACTGCAGTGCACCAAGGACAGTCTCAAACAGGCGCGTTCAGAAAAGCCAGATTTGTGACGTCACAAATATTGAAGTAACCATTTTTAAACACCACTGTTCATGGGCGGGGTGACTTTGGAGCAAGTATGAGCGGCGGCAGAGGAGAGGGCAGGGGCTGGGTGGGTATTCAAATAGAGGGGGCTGGGGGTGACTCAGATTCAGGAATTTTTAAGGATGCAGAAGGAGACGATTTCATTTTTAGGGTTTTAACAAGGTAATTGAATGAATTTTGCAGAAACATAAAACATGATATACACGTTTAAGTAGTTTATACATTTAAGATTTATACATTTATAAAAGGATAGGAGGGGGACTTTAAGGGGTGTCACACCCAGATTTTCCAGTGATCATGGCAGTAGTGATTGTAGCCAGGCGAAGGCATCGAAATGCCTGGCGTGCTCGTGAACGGATATTTCGAAGGAGAATATCACTTTGATTTAACTGAGACTGAATACATACAGTTTGCCAGCTCAAACAATTCTTGTCCCGGTTAAATTTCTTGGCTGAAATTTGAGGAATGCCTCTGCACCTCGTTCATAAGGACTTGCAGCTCGCCGTCTCTATCTCTTTCTCTCAGCTATTGCCCTATACCGACTGTGTTCTTGGCGGAAAGGCAACATTTAAACTTTGCCACATTGATAATTACAATCAGATGCAAAACGAGCTTATTGCACTCATTTGCAAAATGTTATGGGCGTGTTTTGCCTGGCATATCGTGCAATATCTGTTGTGATTTAGTCATTCAAACGGAGCAAATGGATGTTGCAAATTATACTATTATATTTCATTGCGCTACTAGCGGCCGCAATCCATTCTTTGTGAATTTGCCTCTGAGACTGCTAAGACTTGGCATCAGGCGCCCTTATTCCTTGAATTGTTGCCTTCAAAGGAGGTGCCACTGGCCTGGCACAGCAGCCAAACCATCAAAAACAAACCAGATTTTAAATCATGAATAGACAATGTCTAAGACAGCATTTTCTGTTTACAATATGAACATTTTGGGTTGTTGGGTCTAAATTAAAACCTCGGCCACTGACATCATAGGATGTCTGAGTTGTGTTAGTATGTGGCTCTAAATGTAATTTATTTAAAAGGTCTTCAAATCTCTTTGCTTTTCATGGATCGGTCATAAGCTAGCTTTAAGATACCTTTGTGTGGGCTACCAGAAATACATTTGTCTGTTTAATTAAGTGTTTTTAAAGGATTTTACCAAATCTGAAGAAGCTGGCTGGCCTTTAAAAGGCAAAAACAAAGACATGACATGGATGATTATCCCTTTATTAAATGAAAGACGACTTGAAATGTTTAATAAAATCTACCTTCTTTCTTTTACGTGATTTCTCAAATGGATTTAGAACAGTCAACTGTTTACGCACTATATTCAGGAGTCAATAAATATCAAACCATGTTATAGAACCACTTGATCCATATAAAATGTTGCAAGCAATCAACCAAACATTTGTATTGACATTATTTATATTGAACCAGAATAAGCTTTCTGTGGTTAAGGCTCACTGTGCTAATTGTACATGTTTACAGTAAAACATACATAAACATGTAGACGATGCCAAATAAATAAATAAATAATAGCAAAAATACTGTAAAAGTGCTCAAAACCATCGTCTGCAGATTGTTTGGGGTACCAGCTTCATAATCGTATAGTTGTCTGACAAGCGTTCTTAAAATTGCTAACTTAATGTAATTATACTTATAGGGGGGATTATATGTGTCTTTAAAAATCCCAAAAATTAGATTTTTGGGTCAAAGACGCAGCTACTGTAGCAGCTGCTACATTTCTTTTAATATGAAGCACTCTTGGTATGTCTTATATTGTTCTATCAACATAATCTTGGAACTTCTTGTATATTTTAGACCATTCACTGTATTAAACAACATGTTGAAAAAATTGGCGCTTTAATGAAACAAGAAATATTAGAATTTCTAAACAGTGTGTTAAATTTGAATTTACAGTAATTTCCCATGTGAAATAGTCATGAATATGTATCAATTTGCTATTGATGTAAATCTGCATATGAAGGTGACTGACTGAAATAGGTAATATCACATCAAGGGACACTAACAAAATGAAATTAGATCAAATCATGATTATTTATAGCGCACAGGCAGAGCTGACCAAAGTACTGTACAATACATTCAGATACAGTATATCAAACATAACAACAATACAAAAAGAACAGTTGTAACACATATACATACTATATACAAGCGAAGTGCATAGAAATCTCAAAGATGCAAAAGCTAATTAGATGAAGTAAGTTTTGAGCTGAGACTTGAAGGAATCGACAGAAGGGGCAAATCTGATGCGAGGGAAGGCTGTTCCGTAATTTAGGTGCTGTAACAGCAAACGCACGGTCACCTCAGAGCTTTAGCTTGGCGTGTGGCATGGCCATGAGTCCCAATTCAGAAGACCTAAGAGGCCTGGGGGTAGTGTATGGTCTCGGTAAATCTGTGATGTAGGAGAGGGCAAGTTGGTTCAATGCTTTGTGGACAAATAGCAGGATCTTGAAATCAATTCCAAAGCGAACTGGAAGCCAGTGAAGAGAGGCCAAGATAGGGGTAATATGGTCCCTCTTTTTGGATCTAGTCAAAAGCCTGGCCACAGCGCTTTGGACCAGCTGCAAGCAGGACAAAATGACTGGCTGATTCCAGTGTACCGAGAGTTGCAGTAGTCCAGACGGGAAAGAATTAGAGCATGGGTGACCTTTTCCAAAACCTTCAGTGAAAGGAAAGGTTTTATTTTTTCAAGGTCTGTAATTGAAAGAAAGTGGATTTTACCACTGCATTTATCTGCTTGTCAAATTTAAAAGCAGAGTTAAAAATCCCTCCAAGGTTCTTGGAGCGGGGTTTTAAATAGGAGGAAAGATTACCTAAACTCCTAGTAATTAAGTTAATGGAGTTAGGGGGGCCAAAGGGAATAACTTCCGATTTGTTTTCATTTAACTGGAGGAAATTGTGAGCCATCCAGCATTTAACATCCTCAAGGCATTCTATAAGAGAATTTAAATTGGACTGAAAGTTGGGTTTTAGAGGGAACGTAGAGCTGAGTGTCATCAGCCTAAAAGTGATAGAAGATGTTGTGTTTTTAGATTATCTTAGAGGCAACATGTAAATGGAGAAGAGGACAGGGGCCAAAGTGGAACCTTGTGGAACTCCACAGAGTAGGTTGGTAGGGGGAGAGGAGGAATTGCTTATGTTGACTGAGAAAGTTCTGTTTTAAGAGATGAGCTAAACCAGTCTAAGGCAGTGCCTTTAATTCCAAGCCCATGTACAGGGCGGTCAATAAGAATAGTATGATCCGCTGTGTCAAAAGCAGCACTGAGGTCAAGAACAACTAAAATGGCACAATCTCATCTCTAGAGTCGACAGTGAAGAGCCGGTCATTATACACTTTTAATAATGCAGACTGTGCTAAAACCTGACTGGATTTTATCTAGAATATGATGTTGTTCTAGATAAGGTGCCAACTGGGACAGAATTACCTTTTCTAGCATCATGGATAAGAAAGGCCGTTTTGAAATGGGTCTGTAGTTGCTAAGGTCTGTGCAATCCAGGTTTGTTTTTTTAATAGAGGCTCGACCACGGCATATTTGAAACAGGATGGGACAGAGCCGGATGCCAGAGAGCTATTTACAATGGCAAGAATGCTGGGACCAATTGTGTCAAATGTCTCCTTTATCAGGCGAGTAGGAACAAAATCGTGGGGGCACATGGTAGGCTTCATGCTGGTAACAGTATCTTTGAGAGAGGTGAGAGAGATTGTTTGAAAATAGTTCAGTTGGGAAGAACAGGCTAGGGTAATGTTGGTCATAGATTGGAGCTGAGATGTTGCATCTGATGAGTTGGATCTTACTGATAAAAAAAGTAGAGAACTCTTCACATTTTACAATGGACCCTTCAAGGCTCGGACTTGGAGGGGGACATGTTAATGATTTAATAGTGGTGAAAAGGACCTTATCTTAGGCTTATGACAGTTTTTCGAAATGTCAGAAAAATATTCAGTTCTCGCCCTCTTAACAGCCTCTTGATATTTGTTACGAACCTTTTTGGTGGAAGGCCCGTCTAGGGGCAGGAAGGGTCGAACACGGCCCAGAGATTGTGGGGGTGGGGATGATTGTGGACACACGAGACCAACGAGAAAATAAAAGTGAAATAAGTATTTATTAAACAGGGTCAAAAGAAGGGATACCACGGCTGTAGGAACGGTGCCAAATCAAAGAAACAAGTAAAAGGAGCTAAACTGCCTAACACACACTTGCTATCGAACTACACGGGGTGGCACCGCTCCTAAACTAATGGTGCTAAACAGAGAATACACTACGTGAAGTAAAATGTAAAGCCACGGGTATCTAAACTAGCCGCACCCTGGGGGAAAATAAAGCACAATACCGCGTACTGGCAAAATAAAGGGATCAGAATTAACAAAACACAAAACACAGTAGCGAGTGCTGGTATTACAGGGGGAAAGGGTAAAGAACAAAATAAACGTATGTACTACAGGATCAAAACGGGCAAAGGGGAAAAACAAGCAAAAAGCTGTATATAATGAAGGGACTAACAAAGGATCGAAAGGGGAAAACAATCTCGAGTTAGCACTCACTAACAAACAAACAGACATACATCGCTCGGGATAAACCCTCTAACAAACGAACAGAACATAAAACACCAAAAGGATAAATCTTATCTAATTGAGGGCGAGCTAGCGAACACACAGGCAAACAGAATCAGAATAGATCTATCTCGCTCTGACGAGACTGCCGGGGAGAAGGGTTTAAAACTAGACGGATCGGCTCCTGATTGGTCCGTCAACGGGTGGCAGATGGTGTGTGATGAGTAGAAGGGAACCAACGGAAAGCAGGTGGCAAGTCTGAATGAAGGGAATAGCGAAGGGAAAAAACAGAAGAGAAGACAGAACACACAAACACACGTACCCAATACAAACAATACGGACACCATAATATGGGTGGCCGTAACAATATTGAACTAGCTGGTCTCTCAAAATGTCAAAGGAAATATGAAGTTTGTCTTGTTTGCACCTGCGCTCAGCTTTTCTGCACTTTTTTATTCCGAGGGGAGCAACAGGGTCAAGAATGGAGGAGCAGGTAGAACCAAACAAGGAGGAGAGTTCCTCTGTATTAGGTTTAGGAGGCGAGGCCTCAATAATGAGGACATTAGGGGCAGTTGAAAAGGCAGCAGAGAACATTTTGACAGCAGAGGTATGTATTTATTTTGCGGGAACAGCAATCAGGGAGAAGAGATTTTGAGGGTAAAACAGGCAGAGATGTGTCAAACAGAATCACACAGTGATCAGAAAGACAGGTTAATTATTTCGAGATTGTTAATAGGACAATCAGAACACAGAACTAAATCAAGAGTATACCCAAGATTATGAGTTGGATCAGTAATGTGTTAAGTGAGATTTAAGATTCAATTAAATACATAAAGTCACTAATGAGTGGTTTGGACGGACAGCAGACATGAATATTAAAATCACCAATAATCAAACACTCTGGTAGTTAGGAATGATCTGTGATAGGAAGTCAGCAAACTGCGAGATAACATTTTTCTGTGTTTTGGGGGGACGACACACAAGGGCAATTAAAAATGGGTTTGACGATCCTACTTTTGCTAACTGCTCTTCAAAGTTGGAGAAAGACATCTGGGTTAAACGGTGACAGTTGAAATGGCTTTTAAAAACAACTGCTAGACTGCCGCCACAACTAGTGAGCCTGGGCGTACTTAGTCACAGTCTGAAGGACATAGTTCAACAAGCAGAGCGATCTCACCAACGTTTAGACAAGTTTCCGTCAACAGTAAGAAGTCTAATCCACGTCAGGATAAAATGTTATTGAGAACGAAGGTCATATTAGAAAGTGATCTAGCATTTAGCAAAGCCATCTTAACAGGGGCAGTATTTCCAGATTCTGATGCCGCCAGTGCCCTTGGAAAAGACAGAAGATTCTGAAGGTTAATGCCGCGGACTGTGGTGCGGAGTCTGGGCCTCAGTGTGACACTACGAGAGAGCATTCCGCTGTAGTCTGTGCTGGGGAGAATCGGACATATAGACGTACATCTCGCTTCCAGGGAACAACGGGAAGAGGAGCAGGATTGCTGCCAGGGTCTGACAGCGGTGAGTAGGTGAAAGCCAGATGACCCCAAGCGGTGGGAAGGAGAGTTAGCAACGGATCTTAGCTTGACTAAGGTGCCAGCCCGTTTAGCCCGTCTCCTAGTACGTCTTCTCCGACGCGGGCTTCCGTAGAGTGGGCAACATATTTCTGCAGGCAGCTTAGCTAGCGGAGGACAGTGGAAGATCCTTTTCTCCAGAAACTCGATCTCATACAGCCGTAGAAGATGGAGCAATAAAGAACACCGTAAGCGCTTTTGACAACCTCTAAAAGTGGTGAGGATAGTTTTAAATTCAATCAACATCAAATTCTTGCCAAGAATGACTGTTCATCACTTAAAATGATGGATAAATAGGGAATTTTTTACTTTATTTCAAATGTCTGAACAGTTAAGTCAGTGTACCTAAAAACCTGATTTCTTTATGGCCTTATTTGGGAGTCATGGTTATTGGCTATTGACCATAATTGCAGGTTTAGATAAGCTGTAACTTTTTTTAAAGGTTTCGAACTGCCGACATAGACTTCGATTTAAAATTGATTTAAAGATATGGGGCTTGTCTGTGCTAATAACCATCTGGGCGTGGCTCGTTAGGATTGATTCCCCCCCACCTGCCAAGTCCTCAGCAGGTAATTAGGGAAGTACCTCCCTTCTACCACTTGGCCCCGCTATGGTGCAGGTCCGCCACAATGGTAATACAAGGGAATTGTAAACGGAATGGCACTAAAAAGTTCCCATAAAGAGATGCTAGTAATCGAAACGTGTATGGCAAGTCGTGAAGATCAAAAACAAGATCATAACAGGATCGCGAAGCGGGTGTGCTATTTGATGGGGCCGGTCCCACATCTGCACAGAAAGAACAGAGATTGCTGATTGAAATACAACCAAAACATTCAGCTTTACTATCTTTTTATAAGAACTGGTGGGGCATGTCAGGCTAGGCCCCTTGCTTTACTGCGCATGACTTGCCACTTGCAGCACCAGCTTTCTTGTCAGTTGCTTCAGTATGCTTCAGTTCGCTTTCGCCGAGGGTAGGCAAACAAAAATCAGCAAAGCCACTTCACTTTGGTTGGTCGTTCACCTGGAACTGCGCAGCCCATTTTTTCTAGCTTGACAAACGCAGCAAAAGCGAGCAGCGGCAAACATCCAATGTGATTGGTCCAAGTATATGGTGGGTGGTAGCCTGCTATGGCGAAAGCTTTGGATGGCTACGTTTGGTTTCCGGGTACAGCATTTACTGTTCGTTTTGGTCACAGCAGCACTTATTTCGAAACGTTTGGAATTGTATCTTAAACTATGAATGCTTTTGAGACAAGCTTAACGAAAGACGTAACAAAATATGAACACTTTTAAAACTCGTAACCACTCCTAATGTTTTGTTGCGATCCGTAACGTTTGGTTCCCCCTGCTGTATTGGGGTGTAAGCTACCGCGAACTCAAATCAGTAGCGAACAAGTATACCATCACAGCCTTGGCGAACAAGCAAGAGAGAACCAGGTGAAAAGGAAAAGGTCGCTTTCGCTTGAAGGATACTGGAGCCTTTAGCCTGCTACAGCAATCAGAGAAAATTAACATAATTGAGTGGTCCGTCCTGCTGGAAATCAAACGTTTAGGCTCACATCAACCGATCAATCTTGTGATAAAGGAAAAGAAAAAGACGGTTTTCAACACTGAATGGTTCACGAAGAAAAAAGTAGTATAGGAAAATCTGTATTTTGTTTCCCTTGTCTTTTATTTGGTGCGGTTGGAGGAGACTGTGTGGACAAAATCGGGGTGTAAGGATTTAAAAGACCTGTCAGAAAGACCAGTAAAACGTTATTTGTATAATTTACTATTGAGGTTTACTGAGAAATTGTTTCCAACTTGAGCATTTAGCAAACTATACAGGGATAGAAATTCACTTTTTTTTGTGATGGTAGAGGTTTGCTACCAGTTTGGCAATGCACCTAATTAATGTCTTTTTGTTACAGTTTTGTACAATCGCTTCTACACTAATAAAAGAACCTTGTGGTAATTTTTCAAAACCTTAGATACAACACGTAAAAACGTCAGCACAACACAAGGGGTCTTAATTTAAAAAATCTAATTTTGCGTTAATATCTTTGAAGAAACCTTGCACATGCAGCATCATTGGTTTTAATTACTAACTCATGATGAAATACAATGGGAACAATAGTTTAGATCACCCACAAAACTTTGTCAACCACGCCCTACACACCACCTCTCAATGGAGGTCTACAAACACCTCTCAGAAGAAGTATGACAATTCCTTTCCCCACAATGTTCTCTTCTTCATCCTGCTCCTCCTCATCCTCTTCTAATTTGTCTCACTTTGACCTCTATTGTGACCTGCCTGCTCCAATGTTGTTGCTATGTTTAACACCACAGTAATATTTGAGTACCACAATCAATCAACAAGTTGTCAGTATTTCAATAACAATGACAAGGGTGTGCTGGCATACTGTCAAGCCTGTAAACATTGTCTAGAACAGTGGTACATGGAACCATAGAAACCGTGTAAGGGATGGTGATACAATATTACACCCAGATTATGTAGTTCATGTTGTTGTCTCTGGAACGTTTTAGTAACCTAAAAATGTCGTGATCTAAACGAAGTACCGTAATGCTTAATAATCATTTTGAGCGGTCGCATTCATTGTTAGATAGATATATTCTATGAAAGGAAAGGACAGTCAAATCAAATATAATCTGTGAATTTCATTTTGAAATGGTAACACTTTGATGTTATGTTGTCTATTTGAACCGGTGATTTATATACAATTAACGAATTCAGCCGCCACTGCTTATAATATTGCAGATACAATTATATGATTTATATTATTCAATTGTACTTTCTCAGGCAACATGTGATGCATTTTCCCCCTGCTAATTTCAAACCACTATGTTACTACAGCTAGCTAAACAATGACTGACAGGGGTGGGAAGGGTTGTAACACATCTTTAAAAAGGATTTAAGACAACAGACAAAAAAAATGTTTGTGTACCTATAAAGGTAATTTCATAGAAATTTCTATTGAGACACAGACAAACCTCGACACACAGACGAATTGCCACACACGCACAGATCTCTGCCACGCCAGAAGTGTAGCAAAAGTCACGTGCAGAAACACATCTAATTGAGAGGCCCGCGTGAGTTGTAACTTATGCTTGTCTGTATTTTCAGCTCTTGCAGCAAAAATACTTGGACTTGTAACTATTAATATCCACGTACGCATTCACAGATTTGTCTACGCATATACAACTCTCAATCCACTTGCAAATCTGAATACAGATGGATATTTTTTATACACACTTACAAACCTGATTACGCACAAATGGTTTCGGAATACACATTTGCAGATCCCTGTACACATTCACTCAGTCTCAGTCTCAGTCCACATTTGTCAATCTGATTACACACGAGAGATACACAACTCTCCACTCGGTTTTGCAAATAGTTTTACTACAATAATGACCCCATGTTTGGATAGTGACCGAAGAATAAGGTCACGAGTACAAGCGGCTGAAATTAGTTTCCTCCGTAGGGTGGCTGGGCTCAGCCTTAGGGATAGGGTAAAGAGCTCGGTAATCTCGAGGGAGCTTGGAGTTGAGCCGCTGCTCCTTCGTGTGGAAAGGAGCCAGATGAGGTGGTTTGGGCATCTGATTAGGATGCCTCCTGGGCACCTCCCTTTGGAGGTTTTCCGGGCACGCCCTACTGGTAAGAGACCCCAGGTAGACCCAGAACACGCTGGAGAGATTATATACAGTATCTCATCTGGCCTGGGAACGCCTCGGGATCCCCCAGGAGGAGCTGGAAAACGCTGGGGAGAAGGACGTCTGGACTACCCTGCTTAGCCTGCTGCCACCACGACCCGGCCCGGGATCAGCGGCGGACAATTGATGGATTTATGGATATTACTGCAGCAGTTATCTACGTAATGCTATCAACCACTTGCATATTTGTGTTGCTTTAACGCGATCTTAGTTTTTCACAATTGCTAAAACACATTTCTTGAAACCTTCAACCATTTTCTCAAAACTTCACACAAATCCAAATATTCAAGCTACATTCACATAACCCCTGACTCTTCTGGCAAAAAAATCTAACAATTCTTTCAGATCATACTCACAGCGAGTCGAAATATAAAGAAAAAATAGTGCATTCATTAAACACTACATCAGCAAATGGAGAACACAGCGTCAAGGGCTTGAATGTCCACGCTGTTTTAGATCCCTAAGCAAAACACAATCGCGGTACCATTTCACAATTACTTTCAATTAGTGAGGTTTAAAAAGGGTCTAAATTATTTTAACTACAGAATAGAGTGAGTAGCATAGTTGTTCTCTGCGGTGGTAATGAGGGTTAGTGTCCCGGCATCCATGCAAAAGAAGATTTACGAGGATGGCGTGAGTTACAAGTTAGCAGTAAAAATATATAGCCATGTAGCTGACACTTAAAAATTATGTCAAAAAAACGTACAAGGCTGCTATAACATGGATGTAAAGAAAGATAAAACATCAAATATATGGCCAGATTTTGGACGGTTAGTGAAGTTATGCTATAGTAAAAATCTGCCACCCTCAGGTCAACTACCGAGCCGAGGTATCGTTAAGCTAATAATAATATGTACACGGCACTGGTTGTTTCAGTTTTAGATGCGTGAGCATCCTGCCAGAGCTCAAAGACCCAACATCACGTTGGCAACATGGGCTACACACTGGAAACATTTTATAAAGATTGTTTCCCAACATTCATGATTTGAACTAATGTAATTTTAATTAATTGTGAGTTATAATAAATTATATTTTGGAAATACACCCATTGGCATGTTTTTGACGAAAATGTTTCTTGATGCAAATAAGAGTAACACATTTTTTATTTACTGTACATTTTGTAATACATTTTCTGCAAAAACAAATCATAAAAAATTGCTTCAACCATAAAAAAAAACCAGGAAGATGCCTCACAAGGGAATTAGTTCATTAATTTCAGCAGCTTTGCCATGGGGGAAACACCAACTGCACACCTTATAGTTGCAGGTTGGGGTGAAGTTTTCATGCCTAAACAAACTCAATGTATTTTAATCATATGATTATGCAAAACAACGATAGTGAGGAACTTGGAAGTCATTCGCAATGAAAATCTTAAACTGCAAATATGTAGTATAAATTAAAGGTTAGGCCTATCTATACCTTGTATTTGTGAGCTTTGATATGCATAGGTTTTATCCTATGGTGATTATGGATACACATTTTATCTGGATTTAGTCATGGATTTGGACTACTTTACAACCACAATCTTCAGGCACAGCCTGTTTTAGCATAACTTTAGATGTTTCCAGATCTAATAGGAGATGTGCTAGTACGCTGCTAAAAAAAATAAAAGAATCACACAGTGGATCTCGATTAACAGAATATTCAAGTTTAAAATCTTTATTATGTGATTGCGTCATGCAATCACATACTGTTGCCGGAAAGTAATCTTATTATTATTATTATTATTATTAGGCCTGTTTTTTGCTCCTTATGAACGCCCGCAGTTTTGATCCAATCGATTCCATTCCAGTGCCCACATGTTTTGGGTATTGCAGTCCATTGTGATTGCATACAGCTAAGTGATCGGGTCACGTGTTACATTTTTAATTATTATTTTTAATTGGTTTTTGGCCCCATTGAAATGAATAGGAGATGGTTTTGACTGGGAGAGAGATCGTCGGTTTTGACTGGGAGAGAGATTTCACGGTCATATGCCGCCATCTAGCGTTATTATGTGATTGAAATTACTGGGTATGGAAAACCTGTGCACATCATACTAGTA
>JAVQIZ010083568.1:0-37540 GCA_036023535.2 Galaxias brevipinnis
CCCCCCCCCCCCCCCCCCCCCCCCCCCCCCCCCCCCCCCCCAGGGCAATGGCAATCCATGATGAGGCATAGACAGGGCCTGTCTGACCAGGAGGCGGCATGAGTAACGGTTACATTAGAAATGGTACTCTCCGGTTACAGTTTGCTCTATTCTTGTTATTTACCTAGACTTGCACGTCAGCTACAAAAAGAGGTGCAATCTGCAAATTCAACTGAATTTACAGATGACCAGAAGGTAATAATATCTGCATGCTACCTTATTCAGATTTTCGGACAATGAAACTGATAACTTCACAATTATTAAGGACATATTAGTGTGTTGGTCTGTATATCAACATGATACGCTCTCTCTATAGAAAACATTGGGGAAGCTTGCGAATTGCTTGGAAATGAGAAGTGCTGCTTTGCAGGTGAGTAACGTTTTACAAATAAGTAAAATGGTTATTTGAGGTGGGTAAAGAATATTTCAGATGTACTCAGTTTGTTTGCCCTAGAATGCCCAATCTAAGGAAGACTTCAAATTGGAAGATCTGAAGAAACTGGGACCAAGTATGTATTCTAACAAAAAATTGTTTTGCACCAACTTCATAGTGAACTAATCAAATCTCCATCTGTTAGGTGGTTTGACTATTAACCATGCTGGTTATCGTCACCTGTTTGTTTACAGTTATTAGGAATATCTTGACATTCAACAAAGAATTTCCTTTTGACGTACAGCCAGTACCCTTGAGGTAAAAATAAAACAATAAATGTTCTATTAGGCATATTATTTAAATCTTATGCAACCCTAAATTTCTTATGCTAATCCTTATTGTCAGGAAAATCTTAGCTCCAGGGGAGGAGGAGCATCTGGATGAGGAGGAGGATGATGATGATGAGGAAGATGCTGCTACTGGAGCAGGATCTCCAGATGCCTTTCCATCAAGGGTGTCAGGTAGTATAGGCTAGATATATGCTACACCTAATGCAAAATATTGTGTTGTGAGACTTGAGAATGAAAGGGTTGTAGGACTGTGTAAAAAATTTTGGTTTGAAGTGGTTGTCGTTGTTTGTGGGTCCTGTCGTGGACTGAATGTCTCCTTTGTTCCAATATGTTGGTGCTGTGCATGGCTTCACCAATCCGTCCTCGTTTGCTCCATTTACAGCTGTGCAAGGTGTGGCTTTACTGCTGAACTATGTCAGTGTTGATAATTCCAATGACAGTTAGATGTTTTCTTAGAACCTGGTTGAATATGCATATGCCTTCTTTTATGTTGGTGCAAGAAAAACACCTGTTTGTGATGCAGTGCTTCTTTTAATCTTTACTGTTTGGCTGAGCATGAAGTTGATAGACTGTTTATAACCCTTGAGTCATTCTAAGCATTTTTGTGTTTCAGTGCCTATCAAAGTGTAAAGTGATCTATAAATGTTTTGTACCGTTTAGGCACATTGTTACCACGGTTACCTTCAGAGCCTGGGATGACACTACTGACAATAAAGATTGAGAAAATTGGGTTGAAGGATGCTGGGCAGTGCATTGATCCCTACATAATAGTTAGTGTTAAAGGTAAAGTTGTAATTCAACACGTGTGTGATTTAATCACCATCTTTAGTTTAAGACCACAGGTTGAAAGTAAATTAAGCATTGTACTCCCCCCCGCCCCCCACCACTCTACCCCAACCCCACAGATGTTAATGGGATAGATTTGAACCCAGTACAGGACACTCCAGTGGCTACCAGGAAAGAGGATACCTACATTCACTTCAGCATTGATGTAGAGATCCAGAGACATGTTGAAAAGCTACCAAAAGGTACTTGGCTTAAACATCAGAGCAAAGGAAAATAATACAAGAATACATTATTGCATGTTGCTTGGCTAGACGTGTTAGTCAGATGCCATCATTCACATATTTTTTAAGTTGACTTATAATTGCTTTAAGATATTTCTCTGTTTGAATTGGTACTACAGGAGCAGCTATATTCTTTGAATTCAAGCACTATAAACCTAAGAAAAGGTTTACCAGCACAAAGTGTTTTGCCTTTATGGAAATGGATGAGATCAAACCTGGTCCAATCGTGATCGAGCTGTAAGTATAATAACATGAAATTATTTGGAATGTTTTGAGGACATTTCTAGTGTAATATACATAATTGGCCATTTTTGTTTTGGGGTACCAGGTACAAAAAGCCCACTGACTACAAGAGGAAGAAACTCCAGCTCCTATCAAAAAAACCACTGTATCTCCACATACACCAGACATTGCACAAAGACTCCTAACTCACCTGGTTGGAGTTTATGACGATCCCTGATCAAGCATCAGTTTCATATCCTTTTACTTTGGATATATCCTCCAGCAGACTTTGGTGTACCACTTCCACTCACCCAGCAATACGAAAGCAAGGCGCGAGTGAAATCCAAATGTGTTTTTTGTAAGTTAGAAGATATAAGAAAAAAGGAATACTCAGAAAGCAGGTGATTTGGTCAGGTCACCTGCCGAAACCCCCTTGCAACCAGATGGAGACTTTCCGCAATTCCTATTGAGGAATCAGTCTGACTTGATATACTGGCCACGTACAGTATGTTTAGGGAATGGCTCTCAAAGCGTTGGTTCGTTATTTCCTGGCATTTTAAAACTTGTATTCTATTCTAAGCTAAAGAGATATATTAAATGAAAGATGCATCCTTTGCCTTTAAGCATTACTACACAATTAGGCACTACTATGTTGTAGATTGTCTGCAAATGTACAATATGTATTTAAACACAGACATAAGGGTTGCATTAATTAACACTAATCTTTTAGTACCCAAAACGAAGGAGAGGGACAGTCTATTGACTCAGTGGATGTCTTGTGCGTAAATTATCTTCTGTGATGTTTCATAAATTATGTCATCTTGATAAGAAGGGCTTTTTAATAATGCATGTATGTAAACTTGATTTTTATAGCTACTATACTAAACTGATTGTTTCCCTTCTACACTAAAACACTATCTCCAAATACTATTTAATTGTAGATTTTATTTTTACAATTTCATGAAGACTAAGTGAATATGGACATTTTTGGATGTGCTTAGTAATGTGTATGCTTGAAGGAAAGGAATTGAGATGTTTCGCAATACGTGACAAATTCAGACATACTGAAGTCAAATATCTACACTGCTTGCAATTGTAATAAAATGTGTATTTGTCATGTGTTGTCTGAAGTAGAAAGGATCATTCATTGTTAAATAGCAATCTGTTGAACACTGACCGTGCATGTAAGTGCAAAATCATAACTGGCAAGCAGATCAAAAATGAATGCACTTACAGCATTTAATGTTAAATTAGTTTTAGAACCCAATATATTATTTTTGCAAATATTTACTTGCATTAGATGCCACATTGCTATGTAATAAGTAGCTTAATTCATGCAAATAAGACATCTGTAGCTTTTACAATCTTTATTAATAAAATTTCTAAGAACATAGCAAAATAAGTTATACATCTGGCCATCAAATTACATTGCAATGCTTTACAGTCAATTATGAAGCTGCAGCTTTCCATGAGTGGTAAATATAGAATTCCTGAAATGATAAACATTACAAATATCAAACAATTTCCACAGGAAATCAAAAAATAAAATACAAAATAAATCTGTGTTCTTTCACAATTAAAACTAACAATCGACTACTAAAAAGAACATGATTCTCATTCATACAATAAAAATGTTATTGCACAATAGACAGTCCATTATAAATCCATACTACTCCTCAAGCTAAATATCCATTTCAGACATGATTAATTTGTGATGCTTTAATAGGAGAAACAGGTTTATGCTTTCTTTGCATACTAAAGATTTTTCCCTTGAAATTAAATATGAATAGTAAAATCGTGAATTGTGGTTGTGGGTTGTGGCCAGGTCATCAACAATTCTGCAGGCATATAGGCGAAGGGAAGGGGTGTTCTCTGCCAAGATGGCTGGTATTTTTAAGGCTCAGCCATGGCAGAGCTGGCTGGTTCCTGGGGGGCTGGCCCCTGCTGGGAGGGGAAGTTCTGTGCTGGGCCGTGGTGGAGACCCTCAGAGGAGTCATAGTTGGCCTCAGGAGGAGGCTGACCAAAAGACCCGCCACGAGTAAGAGGGGGTTGAACAGGGGCTCCTGGAGGAAGGTGATGAGGTGGATAGGGATGATCACGAGGCGCTTGGAAGTGCATGTCCAGAGGAAAGGGTGGACGAGGTCCCATAGGGCCACGGGTCACTGGAAAGAAAGAAAGGAACCATCATTAAAGTAACACTAGCCATAGAAAATATACCTGGTTTCTTAAATTGATTTACTAAGCTACTGCACGGGCCTTTCTTGGCAGTTATTACACAGGTTTCGTATTTTTATTAATACTCAAATACACAAATACCATTGTATTGAGAAAAAAAATCTGAATCCAGCCTTTTTTGTTGTTGTTGCTCAATCTGAACTGGACATTGATTAATAAAAGTCGTGTTTGCATATTGCAGAGGAGAGATTACTTGATGAGAAAAGGCTGCACATCCTTTGAAAGGACAATATATCCTACCATGTAACGGATGCATCGGTCCATAATGATGAGCAGGAGGACGGAAACGCAAAGGTGGAGGTGCAAAGTGGAGGTCAACCATGTCATGTCCAGGCCTGGGGCGGAATGCATGTCCGTTGGATGGACGAGGTCCAAACGGGTGTTCTCCCATAGACCCGGGTGGTCGCATGCCTGGGTGTCCATTGGCGGGAAGGGGCTGTCCATGGGGAGGGGGGCCATTAGGGGAAGGCTGTCCTAGTTGTCCTGTCAATCCAGGGCCAGGAGGGTAGACTGGTCCCATAATGTGAGGACCACGGGGGCCCTGGTTAGGGGCACGGATGAATTTGTGACGAGGAGGTGGAAGTCCGTGCGGTCCAGAAGCAAGCGGAGGCCCTTGGGCCATTGGCCCGGGGGAGTCTCTGATTGGTGAGGCCAGGAAGGATCCAGGCCCTTGAACACTTGACATCTAGAAACATCAAAACAGAGAAATGTGAGATATTTTCTGGAGAACATTAATGTATTTTTTCGCCTTTTCAGCTGAAGTTGCTGGCACAATACAATTTACTCCAGTTGATCTGGAATATCATGCACCGATGAGAAACACGAATACAGAAATGCCCCCACAAGACCGAGTAGTTAGACCAGGTTCAATCACCCGTTACCACCGTGATTTTAAAAAGATCAATAAGAACCATTACCACGCACAAAAAGAAAAGGAGTGTGAAAAATGAGACATTCCACCCATACATTTTGCTGACCTTCATTTAATTATTTAACTTTAAAAATGCTTTAGTGTCAGCGAGATCTTGCTTTTGGGTAAAACGTCCATTTGAGTTTAAACAAACATGCGTCTTAAAAACGGCAAATGATCATAGCCCCAAAGTTATAGTTGAGTCTTTAGAGCACCAGTCAGCGAGTGCTGTGGGGACAGGTTAGACCACCCACACCCACACACACACACACACACACACACACACACACACACACACACACACACACACAATTCAGGCAAACTTGTCAACCCTGTGTAGCAAGCGGTCTCCTCATGAGGTCATGCCAATGTCCACACCGTCTTTTGATAAGGGGAAGTGATAATACTTGGCCTTGAATGCACTTGCCCAGCCACTATACTCACTGGCTCTGGGCTTTCTGTGGAAGCCTCGACCTGAGTCTCTGACTCTACAGGGACTGTCTGTTACAGAGCAAGAACACAATCAATATGGAGGTAGAAGCCATAGATAGGCCTGCAGCTGGAGACACTAACAAGGGATTTGACACAATACAGGTCAGAGAATTACGCTTGAAACTGACAGTGTTTGCAATGGACTTACCGATCCATCCATGTTCGTGGGAGATGAGGTCCGAGGGGCAATCATGTCTAAAAGAGATGGGCATAACGAAACAATGTCCACAGATTGCATGGGAAAGGTCTTACGCTAATTCAACAGTCATTCATTTGGCTTTTGGTTAAACACTGGAGAGACAGCAGATACTATCCAGCCATGTCCATAAGGGTTATACTGTAAAATCTTTAGTATATCACTTTCTATACCTAAAAGAATCTATACCTGTTCCGGAACTGTATTTGTTGTCAGGGTAACGGCCATGTGGGTCAGATGGAGGCCGTGGTCCTTAGTAGAAAAAAAAAGACAAATGTGTTAATACTTGGATGGAGAATTAAGGAAAAGTGCTATACCTTTAAAAACTTCTTGGCAGGGCATAACGAGGGTTCATATTACTCCTTACTGATGCAAGCTAAATATAGCACCCTGGAAGTCTACTTTCACCAGGGTCTCCACAAGACAGACCTGGTTTTGCTTGTGGTCTTCAAAAGAGGACCCATAAACAAAGGAACAGGCAAACAGATTTAGAAGAAAAACCATCCTACATCATACCTATCCTTACCATAGGAAGGATAAGGTATCGGATAGGAAAAGCAGCCTGAGAATGTTCATGACTTGCCGGAGCACAAATGTTAAAATGGCCATAGCAAAGGACATGGAAAGAGGGGGCATCAATAAAATAATCTAAAAGAAAATGAAGAATGCGTTCAAACAGAAAGAGGAAGGAAAAAATGCGGAAATGTATCCCACCATAGTACATGGAAAGAAAGCACTGGGGAAACGAGGGAGAAAAGAAAGACTCGAAGAACTGGTAGAGTGAAAACTTTAAAAATGAAACTTAAACTCAAGTGAAGTAATATGGTGGAGAATGCAAAGGTGACGAGGTTCAAGAAGAGGCAGCATTGTCTGGAGAATCAGCAATGGGTCATCCAGAAGGACTCACCGAAAGGATCACTCCTTCGCCCCACAGGGGCCGAGGGGGGCCGCCTAGGGCCCTCTATCATTAGAGGTGGTGAAGGGGCACCACCACTCACAGGAGAGGGCCCATATGAACCTGTTATAACCAAACCATCCATTTTAAATATTGAACACAGCTGGCATCGCAGAAAAATACTACTTCCTATAGCATTGTCATGTTGGATCATCAGGACGTCAAAAAAAAGGGCACCAACTTTCTGTTGGGAGGTTGTCTCCACAGGGAGGGGAATTAAAGAGTAAGGCCCTCCTACCTTGTCGAGCTGACATAAATTGGCCAGGGTTGGGCCTGAACAGAGGTGCACGACGCTCGTTCAGTTGTGAGGTGAGAACAGCCAGTCTGCAATGTAAGAGCAAAAGTCTCTTTTAGTTCACAGTTTGATGGAGAGTTTGGTTTCATAGCTACACTTGTCAACTTAGCCCCTATTGAACCATAGACCAACCTGCCAAACAAGCAATCTTCTAAATGGGATTACATGTGCATTGGTTGAACTCACTGTGAACGGAGATGAGGAGTCTCTTTCTTCTCTTCACTTAGATTTCGCTCCGCAGTTCTAGCTGTGACCTAGAGACAAGATACATTTTCAGTCCATACCTTCTTTTCTTTTTGATTTTTACAATGTTAAAAAACGAATTGGTCATAGACTATGCTTACCCAATGCTCATGTGTTTTAGACTCTTGTTCTTTAATCTGAGGGGAAAAAAATGTACATATATATAAAAATACACACATTTTTTACTAATTCTTTACATTTTCAGTAGAGAGCTCAGAAAGAATTAGATGATCAAACGTCAACACACTTCCTGATTCCAACTCCTGGCTTACCTGCTCTTTCAAGGAAGCTTCGGTCTTTTTCATCTCCTCTCTTATTTCCTCAATGCGCTGCCTAAAGAGTTTCACCTCCTCCTCAGCAACCAGAGCTTTCCCACCCACTTCAGAGAGCATAGTTTCCTTGCTGCGGCGCTCAAGCTCTTCCTTCGTTAACTTTCTGTGGGTAAGCACACAAAGACGTTTGTTGGAGAACTTTTTTTATGGAACTGCAGAGCAAAAAAAAAACAAAAAACTTTTCTGGTCTTCACTTACTGCTGTAAAGCATTTTCTTTCTGTTGGTACATTTCCGTCATGATTTCATTTTTTTGTTGAAGGACCTTCAGTTGGTTCTCAACATGGCTTTTCTCACTTTTCAGGGTTACAATGGAGTGTTCCAGCACCTGATGGTGTTCTGCAGCATAACAACGTGCCAGTTAAAAAGACTGACCCAAAACAATGGATAGATTTCAATTCTCACCTTAAGTGCCACACTGACCCTCTAGTTCTTTCCTGGCCTTCTCCTCATTCAGAAGTTTGGCCATGAACCTATCCCGCTCTTCTTCCACAACGGAGAGGGTCATCTGGACCTGTGGGGATCGAGTATGTTGACTCAGCTACTGGTATAACAGTCACGTTTGGTACTCAAATTCTACATTTAAACATCAACTGTAATAAATATGATCTTACTCGAGAGACATCCATCATCTGTTTAATTCGGTTTTTAATATCAGTTTTCTCATCTGAAAATTAAAAGTTTAAAGCTTAAGGTTTTGTGAGAACTAAAATGAACCAATGGCTTGGACAACAATTAACTAAAAGAATCTTCTAACCTGCTGTCCCCCCATTTGCCACTAATCTGCCATCACTTTTCTGCAGGTCGCAAGCATCTAGGTCTGCCAACAGCTCAGACAAAACCTGACACAAAAAGACAAGAAGTAGAGTGTTTTAGGTCATGAACACTATTAAGGCCAGTGTACCGCTAAAGAACACGCGTACTGTTATTATATTGGGGGAAAACGCTCACTTCAACATTGTGATCCTTGAGTGCGACAGAGTCCTCCAGCTCTTTCTGGGACTTCTGGTAGGCTTTAATTTGCTCTCTCAGCTCCTTGTGCTTGTCCTCCCATCCCTTAATAGCGGCCTTCAACTGTAAGTAGGTGAGAGGTTATCGGGTTTAGGTCTTCTGTGGCTGGATCTAGGAAAATCAGTGGGGACAAGATATGCAGGTTTATATTTACCGATTTGTTCTGTTCTTGTAGGCTTGCATGGTCCCTTTCAAGACGCTTGTGCTGGACGTTCCGGGTATCCTCGTGGATTTTGGCCTCATCCAGGAGAATAGTTGTCTACATGTTCAAAAAGAGGGGTTGATCAGATGTGGCCAGAATGTGCTGTTCAGAAACAGAGTGCGCACTCATTGCACAAACCTTGGCTAGCGCCTCTTGAGTCTTCTTCCGGCTTAGCTGCAGCTTTTCCTTGGACTTCTCCAATTTTTCTATCTGTTTGTGGAGATTATTTAAAATCAACACGATGACGTTTAACAAACTAAAGATGCGTCATTAGAACTATGCCTGAAGAGCAATATTCCTCACCTGGATCTCGTGGGTTTGAGTCTTGGCCCTTTCTTCATCGATAAACTTTGCATGCAACTTTTTTTCTTCACTCAACTTTTCATTACGAGCTTCCACCTCAGAAACTAAGCTCTGTAAGAGATTATATTCAAACACGGTCAGTGTGTTAACAGACCTGATACAGTAAAAAGGAAGATAATACTGCCAGTTAAAAAAATATATATATATTTTAGCTCTATAAACTTTGTTGTTTACATAATTTATTGGCGTTACCTCTAGCTCTTTAATCTTCAACAACGCGTAGCTGGCAGTTTCTTCTGACTGCATTTGCTTTTCTTTGTAGTCTTCGGCCTGAGTGGAATGAAACGACATGGAGTAAACAACATGCTGACAACAATTCCATTCAGTTAATTCTGCTAGACTTTTAACCAAGACCGAAACATTTAATTAGTTTAGCTAATATGCAACAAATAGTTGAACTATCCAGAAGATCTGAGATGACAAGCCCAACCACTTTTAAATCCAGATCAGTAACGTATATGTTCTGGATTGCATTTGGTTGAATTGTTCAATTTCAGCAATTTCATTTCTCTTTTTACAATAGTTTTTCTTGCTTTCTTTGTCTTTTATTTATTCCTTGTTTATTTTTCTGCTTGCCTGTGGTAAAGCACATTGAATTGCCTACGTGTATGAAATGTGTAATACAAATGCATTTTATAATGAATACCTTTGTGATATTTCAGTGAAACGGAAGTTTACCTGTATCTGCAGTTCTGAAATCTTTTTGACAGCCTCAATCTTCTGTTTTTTAAGGGCCTCTATTTGGTCGTTCAATCCTTTTTCATTAACTAATGGAAAAGGCAACACAGTAATCTCTGATTAACGCAACATAATTAACACAAGGCATAGTGGATAATATATGTCTCTCAGTCTGTGACCAAAACCAAAACAACAAAAACACTTACCAAGGTATTCCTTCTTTTTTATCTGAAAAGGAAGAATCATTTGATCACATTTTATGTCTAACCATTTTATTTCTAATTGAAGATGAAAAGCAAAACTAAATAAAAAACAGTTTAAGACGTACAGAGTATATATACATATATACAGGAACATGAATTAGATGAGACAAATGCAGCAAAAATAATACATTGATAAATAAATGTATTCATTAATTAATAAAACACTTACGGCCATTACTGTCCTCCAGAAAAATAGCATGATAGTAACTACTCCAATTGCTGCAGTGGTCACTACCGGCTGCCATGGCAACCCAAAAAACATAGGTGCTGGCTTCCAGTCTTCTGGAAGGAGTGAAATTACCTGCGTGTACACACCAAAACAAATCAGGCTTTTTGTGGCTTGAACTTAGGATATCAGCCAATAAGACAACAGATATGACTTTATCCATAGATAGAACTAACATTAAAAAACAGTACCCAATGTGTGTAGTGAGAAGGAAAAAAACTTTCATGTACTGTGCTCCCTCAAACTGTTTTAAAAATGAATGATCTAACTTCAAATCAATTTTAAATGACCCAGAAATAAAATCGTTAAGGTGTAAATGTTTTAATTTACATTTTTGATATGTGGCTTGTACTATGCTGCTGGTTCATTGGCTATTTAATGTAGTGTTGAGGCTTATGTGTGTCTGTTTTGTTATCACGTGCTCTATTCAGTGCTGCTGCCTATCTTGGCCAGGTCACCCTTGTAAAAGAGATTTTTAATCTCAATGGGATATTTCCTGGTTAAATAAAGGTTAAATAAATAAAAAAAATAAAAACAGTGCCCACGTGGTAATATTTCTCCACCTTCTGCCATTTTTAGCAGTAACACATTATTCAAAGGGCAAACCAGACTAGCCTGGGATAACTATACTGTGCATGTGACAGACATGCTAACCCAAATAAGACTCAGCTACTCCAAAATAAGAACAATTTACAATGTGCACCATTCCTAGGAGAGGGACAACTAAAACAGAACCAATTAGAAAGTTGCAGCCATTTTTTATTTTATTTTAATCGCTTATCTGTAGGCTTGCCGGTGCAGTAGTACAATTGGATAACAATCTAAATCTGTCAGGTTGACTGACAGCTCATACTATGTATCCCGGTAATAAACTAGTTCGTTACTAAGTCTAGGCAGTAACTAGCTAAATGGTAATTAGCAAGTTAGCAACTTTAGCCAGTATTACGACACACACAGCTAACCAACACTTTACCGCTACTTACATAGTGAAGTAGTTTTAAAAAGATGAAGTAAAAGGCGTATGGCTGGTCTGATTCCATAATTTTGGAAGAGGTTGAATCGCTTATATCCATACCAGACGACGTAAGTAACGGAAGCGTTAGCTTAGAAAAGGAGTTAAACTAAACCGTTAGCTAGCTAGCAAAGATTACAATACCAGATATTACGACTGGCGGCCAGTGAACAAGGTTACTCGAATAGCATTGGCTAGCAAACCAAACACAAATATTGCACGTCAAATAATCACTTCGTAAAAGGCGTTCCACATAGTTGCGTAGAGGTTCACTAGCTAGCTAACCAGCCCCGGTTGACAGCTCACCGCCGGCTGTGGTCACTGAACTTCAGTCTGCACCGTAACAGTCAACACGTCAACAACACTCGATAGGGTAAGGTGCTGACTGCTAGAACTGCAACTCAACTGTTGACGTCATGGATTAACCGCTGCAGTTCTAAATTACGAACTCTACATGCATGTTCAAGAAAAAAGCCTCGCAACCATAACAATTAATTAACCAACACAATAAAGCGCCTGCTAAACGGCCATGTTTAACCAAGAGCTGAGCTTTCACTGATTAAGCACGGATAGTAGTAAGAGAGAGGATGCAGACCCTTAATGGGGTTTTAACGTGAATTTACCATTCGATGTTAAACGTGCTACTCAAACAGGATCAGAGTTGGTGGTGATTACAATATTATTCAATTCAATGTAATCGCAGATGATAGACAAAATAGCATAGGCCTAAGTAGCACGAAGTTATTTTAAATATAACTACAGCTTAGCCACACAATAAGAATCAACAGGGCATGGTCAAAGTAAACATTTAGGAGAGATCTTTCACTTACCACAATGGAATACTGTACGACTTTTGTCTTGATTAGCGAAAAGAAACTGGTCAAGTAAAACATTCCAACTAAGAATAATCCAATTTCTTCTTCCACAACGTCCCCAGAAACAGGTTGTGAGTCCAGAGGTCCTGGAGATACATATTGGGCACATTAGTCTTTACAATGCACACCAAGAAAGGGCCTGCAACCATATTTGTGTATACAATTTAAAACCAACCTGAGGAAGGATGCTCAATTTCAAGACCAAGCCCTCCTTCTAAATGATTATCCAAAAAAGCTTGAGGGACACTTTGTTTGTCCTCTGTGGCTTTGAAGCTTTGCTGATTGTCTTCATTTTTGTTAAAGTAGCCGCCATCATCTTTTATACCAATATCTGGTTCTTTATGCAATTGGTCAAGTTCAAACTCTTCCTTCACCTCTGTGAAAGAGTGGTTGTCTACCAACTCTGTCACAGTGAAGTTACCATCCATGTTTGCCTCTGAGTGATCATCATCCACCTCTGGTTTGATATGGTTGTCATTCACTTCTGTGTCAGTGAGATTATCCTCAAACTTGTCCTCATCTGTTAACGGTAACATTAGCTCTTCCTGCATGACATCAGATGGGACTTCATCTTTGGAAGAACAAGAAAAAGTAATAAAGCCTTAAGCCTCTAAGTAATAAAGTAATAAAGCCTAAAATGTAAAGCATGGATTTAGGGCAGGGACAATCATTTAACATTATAAGTGCACACTTTGCTGAAAGATTCTAATTAATCCAAACACTACAATAATTATATGAAGAATAAACAGTTTACCAATATCAGTATCTGATGGACTTGCAAAGAGAGCACTGTCACTTGTAGAATACTTCTGACGCAATTTGAATGCAAGCTCCTGGAAATCCTCTAAGATGGCAGCTTCCTCATCAAACAAGTTTTTCTCCATTTGATGGGGGTCCATATTTTTGACACCATGGCCATCCAGCATACTTTCTATCTCATCCAGAATAGAGGTCTCAGAGGCCTCAAATATACTCTCAAGTACCTTCTCAATATCGTCAGGGGTGTCAGCGTGTGACAAAACCGCAGTTTTCAACTCCTGTTCTAAGTCAGAAAACATGGCCTCTACACTGAAGAGGTTTTTGAGTCCAAGTAATGTATGTAATCGTTCAATTACATTTTCACTAAAGTGCTCACGTAGCAGGGTCAATCTCAGAACATCCTCGCTGTATCCCAGCTCAGAGTTGGGCAGCAAATGCTTATTGCTTTCCACCGGTGGTGGTGTCTGAGTTTGTGAAGGCAATTCATGTTGTGAAGTGGATTGTAAAGCATTTTCATCCTCAAGTAAGCTCTCCTCCTTCTCCATCTCCTCTACCTCGGGGTCCTGTGACTCATCCCGTATGTTATAGTCATGTGAATCGGCCTCTGTAATTGGCAAATGTTCATTTACTTCAACTTCTTCAACAGGTAGTTCTTGGTGATCATTAATTGTTTCATTTTTCTCTAAATCAGTATTTAAATGTTCTTGATTTTCATTGAATATGCTATTTTCCTGTATTTCTTCATTTTCTAATTCTTCTTTATTCAGCTCATTATTGCCCTCAGGTAATTCTTGATGGCTTTGCTTAAATATAATCTCTTCACGATAATCAGTAAATTCAACAAACTGTTCATCTTTCCTTGACTCCTGCTCAATAGATTCCACAGGTGTTTCTTGACTCTGAGGTTGTAGATTCACTAAGCCACCTGGCAATGATTCAGGCTTCTCTACCGTAGTGGGTTCCATTTTTTCCTTTTGGTCATCGATTTGTAGGGCAGACTTATCTGCTTGATAGTGGTCATAGCCTGGGCCTACATCATCCTGAAATGCCAAAGTCTCAGCAACTTCCTCAGGATGTACTTGGACAGCAGCCTCGCTGAAGTCAGATTTTGACTGGTCATGGACGACTGAAAGCGGTTTTGTCTCATCTTGTTTAAGAACTTGGTTAATAGTTAGCAG
Source organism: Galaxias brevipinnis (assembly GCA_036023535.2). NCBI lineage: Eukaryota > Metazoa > Chordata > Actinopteri > Galaxiiformes > Galaxiidae > Galaxias > Galaxias brevipinnis. The sequence continues at coordinate 14,275 of JAVQIZ010083568.1, forward strand.
GGAAATCTTTTTCTCTGTTCTGACAATGTTCTTATGTTCGTCAGAGTGAACTTCTCCTTCTTCTTCATCCTCCTCATCGTCATTATCTTCCTCAGAACTAGAAACTTGATCAGTCCTTTCGCCTCCACTGACAATCGCAAAGACTTTATCGCCAAGTGATGACCACATGTTCTTATCCTCAGAGGCTTGTTCATTATCTGCATGTGTTGCTGGGGTACTTTTTTCCTCATTTAGAACAGATTCTTGAATGTGTACCCGTTTGAACGCAGCAGATTCCTGAGAAAAAGACAGCAACGGGGTTTCCCTTTGAAAATCATTATCCTCATCCGTGTGATCTTCCCTTTCAACCTCTTCATATGGGGTAACCTTTGAAGTCTCTTCATCGTCAGTAGTGACAGCATCAAAGGTTGTTCCAAGTGTAGTTTTTAGCTCGGGAACATGTCTGCCTTCAGAAAATGAGGCAGACACATCTTTGGACAAAGCTTCCCTTTCTGACTGAAAAGGGACATCTTTGGTTTCACTACTGTCCCCATTATCATCGAATTCTGTTGTGCTTGCTTGATCTCTTAGAACGTTTTCTATTTTTCTTTCAATACTCTGCTTAACTTCAGAATCTGCTTGGCCAACCTCGGGGTCAAGAATTTCATTTATTTTTATCTGATGTAAAGAGTCACTGTTATCTTGGTCAGCTGGCACCTCGTCAATATCATGAAAGGTGATCTCCAAGTCATTATTATCTATTTCAGAGCTTTCACTTTCTGCTTCTCCAACGAGCAGCTCCGTTTCAGCATCAATATGTTCTTCAATGACTTGATCCAACATGTCATCCTTCCCTGTTATCAAGGAGGACCTCAACAGTGAGTCTATATCATAACTGTCAAATTTATCATGTCCGGTGTCAAAACAAACAAAGTCGGTTTCCTATAGAGAAAAAATATAATTTGAATGATAAATTAATCAAATAGAAAACCGCCAAGAAAGTGTCCTGGTTTATTATATATATAACTTGGAATAAATCACATTGCAGCAACTGTGTTTTGTACCTCGGCACGAATCTCTAGTTCTTTGTCAGTGTATATATGGTTGACTGCAAGAAGATCTGAGGGGAAGTATCCAAAACGGCTACCGACCTGAAGATAAATTGGAGGCATGAACAATAGAAATACTAAAACTGAGAAAAGGTTAAAATTATAATCCACAGTGTGCAATAGTCACACTTACACTTCCGGCCCATATATTTGTTCTTTGGCCGGATAATTTATAATAGACATAGATTGTTTCAGATTTCTTGAAAGCAAGAAACCGACAGTCTGGTCCGGTAAAATCACTGACAGCTTTCCCTCGGCAAAGGAGCACTGTGGAGAAACCACATACACAGTTAACAATATACTGTATGCTTAACATATTTCACTCACAACTATAGCAAACTGGAAGTAATAAGAAAACACTGAAATCACACATCCTTTCAATTAAGCACAAAACCCCCCACCCACACACAAATTCAAACACAAACACACACACACACACACACCAGCTCCTGATCTCAGAACTATTAAAGGCAATAATGTTTTTAAAACAATACATTTTGTTGTCTGAATTTGAATAACAAGACAAGCCAGACTTCACTGAATAGTCTTGCTTGGACCTTTACTGAAAGCTGGCAGAGAATCACGTGTAGCTTTAATTTTGACTATGACCAAAAACAACATCCACCGATTACAAGTTGTTGCATTAAAATTTTATATTTAAATTTAAATCAAGCCAGTACCTAGGTAATCCTTCAGGTAGGTTCAGCACAGGCTAGATTCTACGTTCTTGACTTAATTTTTATCTTAGTACGAAAGGAACTCAAACGTACAGATCAACAAATCCCTATGGCTTTGCATGGAATTTGTTTTATTGACACTTTTTTTTCATCTGTTCATAGCTCACTGAGTTAACACTATGGCGTTCTCACTTATTTTAGCATAAAATGTGTCAATGCATTATGCTCAAGGTAACGCTCAATAAACTTAATTATTATTGACTGTCTAATTAGCTAACGTTAGCTCAGTTAAACAGTCTTGATTAACGGTCTTTATTACATTTTTGTTATTTAATGTGTCAGTGATCTCGTCTCAGTCTCAGCAAGGTTAGCGAGTTGTGGGTAGTACTCTAGTCGTAGCTTGCTAGCTAAGCTAGTATAATAACTCGCAGCATAGCAACGACGCAGTGTCGTTAGCTAGTTAGCTTGCTAACGTTGTTAGCTATAAAGTCGATAGCTAACCTGACCAAGCCAAGACCGTACAGGTTGGCGTAGACGGTCTGATCTTTGAACCTTTACTTGGAGTTTGCAAACGTTCAACTCATCGAGTGCCAGAGGTCAAAGATAATGCAGTTTATAATTTAGCAGATAACAAGCAGCACAGTAGCAGTGATGTTACTGCCCGGCAAGCTAGAGCTAGAGTCAGAGGGGCCGGGGATTGGCCGGAATTTTTCAGCGAAGGCTGGCATCCTTGAAAGTCAGGATGGGCTAACTGTTACAAGTTCACGTTAGCTAACAAAGACTTACTACTGCACTCCTCGTCGGCACATCTTTTAAAATCCGAAAATCTTCTCTCCACAGTGGTCGTAGAGACAAAATGATGTACCCAAAATAAAAAAACATACAAGATATGTGCTGCCATGCTGGCAGTTTGTTGACTATGGTTTGGTTTTGCCGGAGCATGAGCAGATGAATTGAGGCTGACACGTCAGCAATTCTCTGTAATTTTCTACACATCCCACATCCTTAGCCAGGGTTGAAATGGTTGAGCTCTAACTACGCCTATATTTATTTAGTGAGAATCCATTCCTCCTTTTTTTTTTACATGGTATAAACATAATTATACAGAGTGATTACAGAGGGATTAATGATTACATGCAGTACTAGGCCCAGAGACCAACAGAACAAGGTCTCTCTTTACGGTCATCTTGAAGATCAAGTGAAGTGTGGACTCACTACGCCTTCCGAATGATCAAGCTTATTTTATTCCACACACATAACCAGTAGATGAGGTAGCTATATTGTGAGAGAATATGTACAATATTTACATTTAATTGTATGTCATTCTTATCTAACTTTAACCATTATTATATAAAAAAATGAATTACCCTCGCACCAGATAATTTAATGCAGGCTGGCCTTCTGCCGTCAGTAATTTTTCCGTCTTTAGTTTCATTTCTGTTAATTTATGTATTTTTCATATAGATTTAAGAAAATAGATTTTCACAATCAAATCTTATGGCAGTAACCCAAAAGTTAACCAACAACCCAAAAGTTAAATACACTGGAAAACCATTGTGACTTTTCAGAACTAGGCTACTGCAGATACAACTTATTTTATCCTTATATTATCCTATTATCTTATTTATATGAGTCTTATCAAATAGATTTTATTATAATTTAGTGATGCAATTGTAATGAAAATTGTTTTAGCGTTGGTACATACACCAAACACCTCAACTGCCAAGTGACGATAATATTGAAACATGCACAACGCAACATGTAGGATGAATGCATGAGTCAAAACGTTTGTATTGTTTAGATACTATAGTCGTATGTATCAAGATACATAGATCAAGCCCGAGGAAACTACTACAGGTATGAAAACGACTATCACCTGTCCCTTGTCCCCTGTCTTTTTAACAAGTAGTAGGCCAGATCGTTCCAATATCGTAGTTAATTTTAATGGAGAGGTAAGTGTTGGTATAACATGATCTTCAGCAGCCTCAAGATAAGTTAAGATATTGGACTACCAAACCGTTTATGTCCAAGTCTTAACTGTGGGAATGGCCTACATTCTATTCTATTCTATAATATTTGAGCAAATCAAGCTATTGCAACTATTATGAAAAGTTTAACCCTACACGTTGCCCTATTATAACGATGCAGTCAGTAATAATTGCTGGGCACATTTCAAATATCCGGCTGATTTGAAAGGGCTACTATGCAACTCTTAAGTCATTTACATGGCACGTGTAGGCATGATAGTGACATTCACAATATATCAGGATTTGGACAAGCAATACATCCACTGGAAATATATAAAAGTTGTATGTTTTCAAAATTAACCTTATGTACCGTTTATCAAAAAGGCTTAATGTCGGGGTAACACCGAAACAGATGTGATATGCTTATTTTGGATACTGGTGAATCCCGATCCGAAGGGTTTATTTTGTAAGCGCTTGTAAGCTCGTGGATAAGAAAAAAATTAAAAGTCAAAATAATGAAACACTAGTGATCCTCAAAAAGACGCAGAAATGCGGTAAAACCAAACAGAATTGAATTGTGACAATTAAACATTTTACATAAGTTAATAAGTGGCTCGGGTTTACCATACCATGCCTTATGCAACTTTAAAATACAAATTGTAATAGATATTATAGAAGAGAATAATCTTGTTTTCACAGCTCAGTAAGACAAAGACAATTTATGATTTATCTAATTTATGGAACGGAGTGCTTAGTTAAACTGTGAACAACGCGCTATAATTTTTTTTAGGTTGGGTAACAACATCCGGTTAGGCTAACACGTCACCAACAGGTCTGACTCCCAAACAACGTGGCAATTGCACGATGGCTAAATTTAAGCCAGTGCTGTAATTTGGATGGTACTATGCCAACGTTTAGCTAGGTAAACCAGGAAACAATGCTAGGTAACTTAACCTAAACACAAGACTTAAGCGACGTTAACTTTGCGATTTTCAACCAGTTTATCTATCCGTTTACAGTTAGGCTACTCTTGCTTTAGCTACGTGCTGGTGTGTAAAGTGTTATTCCCGTGTTTGCTTGCTGTATTAGTGTGTTTAATCGGTAGTAATATAAACTCACAATTTAACAGTTTGGTAATAATCATGGATGACTTGGAATATGAAATAACGTCACGCGTACTTCCCGGAGAACTGGTTGAAGTGGAATCTTCAGATGATGAAACAGTCAAGAGACAAGAAAATACATCAAAACTTCCTCTGGCAGCTTGTATGGTAGTGGGTGAGGAATAAAGCAGTGCAATATAGACATGTGTGGCCATTGAAGTCATAACGTAACCATCGTTGAAAACAACCATCACAATTGCGTTTTCCCTTTTTTTGGTCCAGAAACACCTAATGAGACAGGGTTTCACAAAACCACAAGGATCTGTCTGCAGCAGATCAAGGATGCCATGCTGCATCATCGATGGCCAGAAGCTGCAGAGTACATGTCCAGTTACTCACAAACATTAGAAGACACAACAGGAGGCATGCCACAGGTCCTCTCCGAGGTAGTCAGTCATATGTTGACATTATTCCTATGCACAGATCACGTTCAGATACTTAGGATGCTTGGTTTTTCAATTTCTTGAATTTTGCATATAATTTCACTCAGATAGTTTGGAGGATCGGGACAGAGATTTTGCACCATCATCCCAATTCAAAGTTGGAAGATTACAACAGTTTCTATGAGCGAATGAAGCACTCCGGAGTGAAACATTACTTAATGGTATGGTTAAGGGCATGGAACTCTATGATGGTTTGTTTGTGGCATTTATTTTTCTTTTAAAAATTATTTGAACTATTTGTAATATTCTTCACTTCCAGATCTGCTTAGAACATTCTTTTCATCTACTAGTCGATGGGAAAATTGAGGATGCAAGGCGTCAGTTGTCCATTGCTGAGAGTTGGCGGTATGGCAAGCAGTCAGCAAGGCAGTTCCAGAGGATTAAACTGATACAAGCCTACAGGGCTTTTTTGGATTATTTTATTTGGTGTGACAAAAAATCTACTCTCACCAGCGCTGGTAAGTTGATACACATTGGAAACAAAGCAACCCAATTAATCTATTATTTATTGTTTTCAGTGGCAAAGAGATGGTGCAATGCTTTTGCTTTGTGATGCTGCATCACCACCTTCTGGTAAAGCAATGTAACTGCACGTCAAACAAAAAAAAAACAATGTTTACTATTTTACAGTAGTAGACAGTGACTGCAAAGACATTATTATTTTTGGAAACTGATATTTGACACTCATTCTTTATTATAGATGTTTCTTATGCTATTGCTCACCAAGAGATGAATAGCTACTTTCGTCAGTCGTCAGTGAACCTGAAAGAGATTATGAAGAATCCTGGTATCTGGGATCCCTTTGTCCTGAGTTATGTTGATGTAAGTGTTGCTGACCCTTTCAGCCTCAATTTACACCTTTACCAAAGAGGGAAGTTATAAACAAATATGGCATTGTTTGACATTGACAGATGCTTGAATATTACCAAGATGAAGAGAGCGCTCTTAAGATCCTAAATGATTATGCCTATGACAGCACTTTCCCCCCAAATCCCAATGCCCACGTCTACCTGTACCAGTATCTTAAGAGACATGACACCCCAGAGAGGAAACTAATGAAAGTGCTGAAGGTAAGTCTTAACCCAAAGCAACTTGGATGTGTTAGTCGTTGCCTCTTGATTTATTCCATAGGACTGGCTGACAGCAGATTTATAGTATTGTTCAAAAGGGAACTTCCATTTGCCACAGGTCCTGCATGCCATGGTTCCAAGTCATGAGCTTATGCTTGAGTACTGCTCTCTTCTGCTTCAGTCAGGTAATAAACCCACACATGGTAGGTCGCTAACATCCTGCCATTAGTAGAAATAGTTGAACCCAGGGGGAGATTTCCTGCCTGTGCTGTGTCGCTGTTCATGCTTTTTATTTTGTGATCTAGATAAAGTTGGTGATCTTAAAACGGCTCTAGACATTGTCCTTGATCTGCTGGATCATACCTGTTGGAAGAGTAATTTGGGTGTGTGGAAATGTCTGCGGACCACCATTGAGAGTATTACGCAGACGTAAGAATAACCTCATCTATGTTTCGGTGTCGGAATAAGGGGGTCTAATGCTATTTTCTCTCAAAGGTCATTTTTTTCATTCTTCATGAAGTTGTAATATTTGGTATTCCCCCCAAACACATACAATTTAAAACAACCCCCCCACCCCCCTGTGTTATGTGTCTTCTAAGAGGAGAATCTTTGGACGTTTCGGAGAAGATGGAGAGCAGAAAAGACTGGTGGCCTTCCATGCACTTCACAAGCTTCCATGCTAGCCAGGACTTGGTGGAGAATCCAGAGATGGCGCAAATAAAAGCCTCTGTGTCAAGTGTCCTTTTCCCAAGTAAGCCAATTAACTGTAGTATAACCTAATGACACATTGCCTATAAAGAACATGCATTGACTGCAGTATTAAGACTTGCCCCATAACTATGTTTAAACTATGTTACCTCTGTCACCACTGTCTTTTGTGACAAAATAGTCATCAGTCATCATAAACAATAATAACGATACTGTCATAAAAACATCACTGTTGTATTTTTTTGCAGACCTCTGTATTTACCGAAATGCTATCAAGACAAAGCAAGGAGTCACAAAGACTAACAAGAGAAGGTCCAACCAGCTTGACGTATTGCAAAGAAAACGTCAAAGACAGCGCTGGTAATTTTGCCAGCAATCACAAAGTCTGTTAGAAGGAAGAGTCTTGTAGAGGAAATCTCGGAAAGGGAACTGCATACAGCCTTTAAATAGATATGCTTATATGTTCACAAATGGACGTGAACAAAGACGGCTGCTTAAAGCTTTTTGACCCTACCTTCACTTGAACATTTAGTTTGACGTTATTCGAAGAACTGTCCACCAGGAGGAGCTCAAGTGATGGCTGCGATGAAGTGATCAGTCGGTTTTGCAGCTTCCTCTCCATTTTGAAAGTGACCTAGAAGACCAGTCGTCATTGATGATAATATTGCACTGCAAGGTTTTGGAGGCAAGCTCTTGTGATCCTCCGTGGCTTCAGCTGAACTTTGCCAGGAGTTTGTGTGACTTCATTTTGAAGCCATTTACCTTGGAGTGGCTCAAAGAGCAGAACAACAAAACACAGTTCCCATTTTTTTGGAGCCTGTGCGATGACTCCAGACGTGCACAATTGTTGAACGCAGTGAGCACCAAAAGCAAGTCTGCTTCTCCATTACATATTGCTATGCCAGTCAGAGTGTAGATTGGTGAGGATTGAGGAGCAGGTTGCCTCTACCTTCACGTCGATCCATCACACACACACAGGCGTAACGGGCGTCTGATTACCGTATACCCCCAAGCCCTCCCTCTAGACATTCAGTGCTGGATAACAAAGCTCAATTTCACAGGCTGCAGCTTTGCAGGCTGCCCGTCTGGAGTGGAGGCAGTTGGCCAGCTTCATCATGATTAAAGACAACAGCACACAGCCTCATGGTTGTTGTCAGAGCTGGAGATGGAGCTTTTGTGCTCCTGAATGAGCGGTTTAATGTCAGGTAGTTGTAAGGATCAATGACTATAGTTAGTTTGGCCTGTCTGCCAGTGAATGTCTGCTGTTTCATTGTACACCTCAATTTTACATTTCCTACCGATGTTGGGTCAAGCGAAATCTTAAAATGTTCATGTTGTACATATTTTTTATACAAGAGGAAATAAAATCAAAAGCTTTGTTTAAACATGAATAAACTTGACTGGTCCGGGGCACAGTGGTGCAGTGGTTACCGCTGTCGCCTCACAGCAAGAAGGTTTCGGGTTCGAGGCCTTTCTGTGTGGAGTTTGCAGGTTCTCCCCTTGTCTGTGTGGGTTCTCTCCAGGTGCTAGGTGTGAATGTGATTGTGAGTGTGAGTGCTTGTCTGTCCCCATGTGTCAGCCCTGTGATTGACTGGCGACCTGTCTAGAGTGTACCCCGCCTCTCGCCCCATGTCAGCTCAGATAGGCTCCAGCCTTCCCCCCGCAACCCTGCAAAGGATAAGCGGTATAGCAAATGGATCAATGGACGGATGGTCAGTAATTCTTGAGTGAATTGCTTTAATTATTACTATCGAATGTCTCATAATATATTGTGGTTTGTGTGATGCATTTTCAGCATTCTGTTTAAACATTTTTAATAATTAGAATTAAAAGCCCTCAACAAGTTGTTCACCCTTTGGAAATTAACGTGAATTAATGCCAATGAGTAAATATATATAGCGGATAAGATTTTGAATATGGTTTAATAAGAATACATGTAAAAATTATATCCTTTGAAATACTTTATACACTCAAATATCATTGTCTGACTAGAGGTAACTTCTCCTCCGTTCATGCATGGCATCAATCTCACATGTCTGACGTTCTTCCTCATTACGTGGGTTTTCAGGGCAGTAGTGGGTCCAAAAAGCACTTTTAACGATACTGAGGCTTGAGCCGAAATAACCGCAAGGGCCTGTTGAAGATGTACGTCTTTCAACGGAGGTCAAATGAGGCTATACGCCCTTTATCTCCACAATTAAGCAGTTGTGGTAGAACTGCAGATAAGGCTTTTTTTTCTTTTCAGTCGCTCGAATGAGGGTGGAACTGAATCTAAGTGCTCCTTCACAACTTAGCATCGATCCCGCTGCGAACCTCTCCATATAAATCAACCATGGAAACTATGTATAGAGGCGAACGAATAGCAGTTAGTGGGACGAGCCTTGGTAGCAAGTAATTTCATGAATTTGAAGTGATGAAACTGCTCATTTCATGAATTCTAAGTGACAACTATTAACTTACAATCCCTGCCCAGTCAAGCATGCTTTTCATTTTTGAAATTACGTCAATAGCATCAATAAAAGTGTTGACCTCTATTTGAATGTTGGATTCACCAGCATCTGTGATATAGCTTGATGAGATGATATCGACCCTTTTTTAGGAGTTCCAACCTTTTAGTTTTGCCAATAATGAAAGGATTTTGGCCTGCACAGACTGTGTTCATTTTCACATGGGTCCTCAGCACTGAGCCTTGAAATAAAGTCGGAGGGCTTGCCCCAGATCTGGAGCAATGCCCATTTAATAAGTGTAAGTGCTTGTAATCATTCTGTTTAAGCTTGCCATAGTGTTGGCCATGCAGTGCCCCTGTCAGGCCATTGTGTGTGTGTGTGTGTGAGAGAGAGAGAGTGTGTGTGTGTGAGAGAGGCTCTGCGGTCATTACATAACCAAAGCCCAAAGCGGTAGCCAGACCGCGGGAGCAGCTGCACAAGGGAGCCGGGGGTACGTCAGACCAACACATCGTCTGAAAACTCCCAACCGTCAGGGATAGTCCGGAAGACAAACAGGTGAACATAGGGAACCGTCGGCCACTGAGGACGGTGCAGGGAGCCCACGAAACGCATCATTGGCACAAAAGGCTCAACGTTTGCTCTCAGGGAGTCCAGTTCTGTGTTTTATGTTTGTAGTGCCATCAGGAGTTGGAAAACACGTGTCGCTCATCTCACCCTCTCTTTAGGTCAATGTGCTATGGTGTGGTTAAGAGACTGATGAAAGTCAAAGAGAAGTTGTCACGCATCTATGTGGCTACAGCTGGCACATGGGCTGGCAAAATCGTCTGTCCCTCAGAGGGTGAGAAGACAAAATGTATGGTAAACATGCGAAGAAGATTAAACCTACAAAAAGAGAAAAAAAGCTTCCAATTTTGGTTTTGTTAGTATGTCTTTATTTGGATATTAAAATGGTAAAACAAGTTTTTCATTTCCAATATAGTGCTTTGATTCACTCCATAATCTGTAAGGTAAATACTTTGGTAGATCAGTCCTATCCAGGGTCTGGCAAACACAGATCCTGGAATCTCCATTTTAGGAGCGGAGTTGTTTGGTTTCTATTTTGACCATGGTGGTAGTTAGGTAATTCAACTGTCTATGGTTTGCATTCCAATGCCTGAGAACTGTCCAAGTGTTCAACTTCAGAGGGGATTGTAATCACTTTTGGCAAATGGAAAATCCCATTCACTAGCTCACAATGACAGTCCTCCCTGTAACCACCAGAATCTCATTCTTTCCCTGTTGTCCAATCTGAGGAATGGTATTCAGCCATTAGCTCATCAAAACAAACCTTTTACTCTAAAAGGTTGCAGATTTGTCAGCCTCACCATCATTTAAAACATATATATTATCATAATTTACCCTATTTCATACAATATTGTGACATTTCATAAATGTCACAATGTTATGAAATGGGGTAAACTATTAAATATGTTACTTTACACTTTTGTACAATTTTTATTTTTTTTACCATAACTGTAAGATTACCATGTGGGTCCAAAACAGACAGAGGACTGGACAGATCTCGTAATGCTCCAAAAATGTTGCGTTCTAATTCTAGTCTGTGCTTTACCAATTTTGTGCTGCTCAAATGCCAACGGTGCCTCATTCGCATGACCAAATGCATTATAGAAGTAGAGCAACCGGTCAAATGAGTGCATAAGTCCAAGCCCCTCAGGCTGAGTGTGCGAGCGCGTGCGTGTGTGTGTGTGTGTGGAGAGAGAGACACAAACATAGAGAGAGGAGAGAGTGGCACACACACACAGTGGGGCTTTCACATGGTCTGGCGAGGTTCAGATGAGTGTGCACATCACCAAGCACATCACCCTCCTCTACAAACAGCTGACTGCTGGTCTTTGGCTAGAGTGGTGCAAAACAAAACAAAAAATACCATCTCCTTCTTTCCCCATGTTACAATGCTCGATTATTTCTCCTCTCTGTGTCAGTGCGCTCAGTATTTGCAGCATGCCACGCTTTGCATGGCAGCCAGATTGTCAATGAGTATGTTGATGATGGTTGGTCAAGTCGAGTTTTGGTGTGTTCCATGTTGCAGCCTGAGGTCATGTCCTTTCAGAGGTTTTCAGAAAACACCACTGTGTCGCTTTAATTCTGTCTTTGATTTGAGTATGAGAAGGGTCCATTGTACAAACAGTAGTTTTCATGTCTGTCTTTCTTTCTTTCTTTCTTTCTTTCTCTCTCTCTCTCTCTCCCTCCCTCCCCGTATGGATATAACTATATTTGATCACCCTCCTCTCTGACCACCCCCATTTCATTGTTTGTATGTGGCCCCTTATCGTGACAACATCACATGTTCATGCTCGAGTGCCGTGGGCTCATTAATGGCTCTCACATCTGCTCAGAACTCAACAGTACATCTGTGATATCTATCATATCCAGATGAGACGTGCGTCGAAAGTTGTCTTCTGAGGATAATTCCCATATGGCTCTGTTTGTACATGATGGTAACTCTCTTCTCTCTCTTTCTCTGATGTTAGAATGCCTGGTGGTTACTGGCGGTAAGTCCTTTCAACAATTTATTTTGGTATCAGCTAGAAATCACAAACTTTCTAATTGACAGGACCAATGTATTTTACTGTAATTCACAGTCTGTCCAATGGGAAGGAACACAACATACGTAAAAGCCATCCATGGAATTGGAACACAGGGCTCCCTGAGACATCCAAAGGTAACATGAGTCCTGTTATATCCATTCTGGCTCAGGCGGCAGCAGGGATATACGGATGTTTTTTCTATAAACCCATTGAGAGTAGCAAGCGAGACCACAGGTGACAGGCATCACAATTGTTTATCTAATTAATCATTGTTGTAGGGTGCTGCCCGACTGATGTCGAAATTGGAAGATAAAGGGAGAAAAAAAAGATGTTTTAATTTTATGCCTGACATGGCATGGCCCTAGAGATTTCTCGCTGGTGTTTGGTGCGGCAGTCTGGGTTTAATTGAGTTTTCTCCTCCCCGACAATTTCTCTCTGTCACACACACATACACACACACACACACACTCGCGCAAACACACACACACACACACACACACACAAACCTGCGTGCACATGCACAAATACGCTATACTGAGGGACCAAGGGTCTCGCTTGGCTTGGTTTGCAGGACTACGAGGATTTGTAACCTAAGCTAAAATCCAGACTCACAGAGTGACATGGTGACATCTTTGTAGTGCTGCAGGAGATTTAAGGCCAATACGGCATGGGTTAGAGTAAAAGAGGGCAGGGGGTTTTGATATTTCTGTTATGGAATTTGGACTTAGCATTTGATGTATTTGCCAGGTCTGTATGTTACAAGCAGAGAGGGAGAGGAGATAAAATGGAATGTCTTTAAATTCTTTTCCCCATGGTGATGCAACAGAATTACATATTTTCACAACTTCACAAGCTATGAACATTTCATCTCTGAAGGAACTACATTCTTTGGAACGGTCTTTATCTCAAGGAATTCTATTCAGATTTCCAAAACATCTAGTGCAATTTCGGTCAATGCATCATGGTGCTCTGGCATTTCATCTATATGGCAAAAACTCAAGCCTTGTGTTGAAACGCTCCAGACTCAGACGATGTGGTACCAAAACTACTTGAGGGGAATCGAAGACTTGAGCAACTTTGGCGAGAGTAGAAAAACGAATCCCAAAATATCCTCCCTCGGCCTCTGCGAAGTTAAAAGTGACAACTGCAATACCTTTGTTCTCAGGGAGCTGCTGCAAAAAAATAGCTTTCAATAATGTATTAGGAGAACAGAAACCGTGAGACGATTTCCGTTCTCAGCTCCATGCACCAAGGCCAGGAGGTTTCTATGCCTGTTCTAATTTGCTTACCTCTAGGTTTTCTCTCTGACCTAGTCCTGCCCCAGCAAGCCATGTAAAATGGCCCTGGAATGATCATCTCCACCCCAAAGACAGACATTGACTGTGTGTCTTAGGGGCATTTCTGATTGATACTGAGGCCTGACTCATCCAGAAAGGACGGTCAGACCGTGGGCGCGTATTGGTCTCTGATAGCCACCGCAGGCATTAGACACCCGATGTGGAACGACAGCGCCACAGCGCGAGGATTCCAAGTGCCGTGCCCAGCAGAGCATTCACCTGCAGGTGTCCAGAGTCATTTCTTACACGCCCGTATGTGGTAGAGGGAAATTGTAATGTCACTTTGAATCCTGTCAAAGTCAACTCAATAGACCAGGAAAACGTTAAAAAGTAATCTGAAAGGATTCCAAGGAGGGAGTGAAACGAACTCATGACAGACGTTCATAAACGAGACAAGCGAGACATATATACGTGGTGTCCCTTACAGATGAGCCAGGGGATGTGCCTTACATATTTTATCTTTTGAGAACTCGTTTTTTCCCAACCAGCCTCCACAATTAGTTGGGATCCCATCATTATGACATTGTGAATGTGTAGGGTAATAGAGTGCTAGAAAAGGTAAACTGTGAAGACTGGGATGCAGGTGTCCACTATGACTATTACTACCCTGAGGGGGGCGCTCAGGTTACCTACAACATTGAGGCATTAGTTGTGACTGGGATTCTCAATGCCATACTTTCAGACAGTTGTACTGTACATACAGTATACTATAGTGTTCACAACATACGTTTCAAGCATTGTATGAACAATTCCAACATAAAATGTGGGGAAAAATAGTTGTCTGTGGGCTGACTTAATCTAGACTTTCAAAAGTCGATGGCTTCTTTTATTGAACAGGTTTTTATATGAAACGTAGATTTATTTTAGCTTCAATCCACAGATCTTAAAACGAACTACTGCCAATGTAGTTATCTAACAGCTAATGAGAATGTATCTTTTTCATAACCCCGTCTGAGACTTTTATTTTAAAGTCAAAGCAAAGGGGCAGCCAAAAGTGCATAAGGAATTGGGCTCTGTGTCTTGCTTGAGAATACCGGCTAGACAGAGATGAACAATTTTCTTCCTTTTCTCTTTGCATGTGAACGAATAGGACCATTATCTATCCAACTTGGGAATGGGATAGAGTGAAAAAAACAGCCCTAGTTTCCGTTAAGGTATGTATACTCCAGCAACTCTCCCACAAGTCCCCTCAGGACAGTTGCATTCTGCAAGTTAGGCCCTTTTCACGTTTGCCATTCCATAATATTTTAAGGTGGCTTTCCTTTGGACTAATTTCCAAGTGCTTTCTTATGCCAACGCGGCATAGCGTCGCGCTATTAGTCAACTTGGTGCCTCTCGTAGACTCACGTGTGACCTTTGGATCATTCATTACGCTTATTGACGTTTTGTGCCCACATGAAGCATCTCAACATGCCAAAAGGATGATAATGTGTTCATCACGTCTAACGAGGGCGGCCTTTTGTGGTGGGAAAATACAATTATGAAAGCATAGTGCATAATTGATTTTGAAAGAATGCAGGAGTTTGAGACTGTCACGTATGTGTCTGTCTATCTCATTTCCATATAGATAACATTTCTACTCGATGACTACGTTCTGCCAGTCCATATAGGCCAAGAAGATGTGTCGGTTCTCTCCCTCTCAACATGAGTTGCAATCTTTTTAAAGATCTGAACTTTAATACTGCATTTTTTTGTGATCCCAGGTAGAAAGAGTCAAAAGGGTTTGATCGGGGAAAAAGGTACAGCTGGGCTGATCACAAAGTCAGAGAAGTGTGGTTTTTTTCTGTGTTCTATGGCTGAATTTCCTATTGTTTGCTAACGTGTGGTGCCCTTTTTTCCCGTCCAAAAAGCCATGACGATGAATTAAAGCCTGACATAACGCCATTGCCCTTCTCTCTCTCCTGCTCTTCAAACCCGCTGTTTGTGGGTCTTTGTGCTGTTAAACTGTGTGTTAGGTCAGATTAACAAATGGTAGGCCCGGTGGCAGTCTGAATAACAGCATTAACCAGAGCACAATGGGAGACTGAGACTAAGCCCTTTTACAACCAGTCTGACAGGCTGTGGACGGGTTGATGTCATCCTCTGACTCAGGCCGTTACCGCCACCACTGTCAGCCTAATTTGCTGTCCAATCGGCATCAGCATCTGACAGATATCACTCTTTACACCCTTCTATTTCCTATTTTTTAAACCTCTTGCTCTGTTTAAAGCTCTTGCCCCTGTCATCGGTTTTTCAACAGAGCCCCATTTGGTTTGCAATAAGGGGAAAATAGAATAGGATGACGTCACCTAGCTAGGCAAGTATAGGCAAAGTCAATTCCCATAGATAAAGGGGACTGAGTCAAAAAGGAACAAACAATGCTTGTTATTGCGGTATCAAGGCAGTTTCAACAATATTGGCATGTCAGGGGAGTGTTTGGGTGTGGACACTAAGTTTAAGTACATTCTGTACAGCAGTGGTTTTTCGCCCTGGTCCTTGATGCCTCTCGGAGCAACTTGGACTCCACAGCCTCTTGGGACTATGGCGGAATCGCTGTCAACGTGATGCACTTTTTCACAACATTCGTTCCTGTAGCTGAGATGGAGAGAAATCCCCAGAGAAAGGTCTATTTACCAAATATAGTGAGGGCGTGATGTGGACCATCACAGACTATGACCTCACCAGTCACCCCCCCCCTCCCACTGGACCGGCGTAGTGAATGTTGTTCGCGCAGCAGCACACCATCACAAACTAGCCCATATCAGCCACCCTCCGCTACACAGTCCATGTTGTAGCATGTTGTGAGTGGCTAGAGGCCTGCTGCTAGCAGAGGCTAAGCCCTTGTCCCCTGTGTTGTGTTTAAAGGGGCTGGCTGGGTCCCAGGCCTGCAGCAGGTGACACCGCCCCCCACCCCCCACCCTAGAAACAGTTGCTGTTTAGGTACGATTAGCGGTGAGCGCAGAGAAAGTCATTGTTATTTATACAGTGCAGAGTGTCGTGTTGAGCCAATAACTCTTTATTTGTTTCAGCTTCCAACAACACTGAGGCTGACGGGGGATTTCAAATAGGGTTCTCCCTTAAAGCTGTACTGCAATTTTTGCACATAAATAATGTTTATATTTTTTATATTTATATATATTTATATTTATATTATATTATAATTTATATTATAATGAAAATGTATTCAGTCCTGCCAAATTTGCTGGGAGTGGGACATTTTCTATTCTGGGATAAGGTCAAAAGCTATTAGGTTTTTATTTTCTATTCTGGAGATATGTCATTTATCATATTGGGTAAAAACAATATTGCAGGCACATGCATATGTCAGTGTACAAATCAGTTACTACATGGAGCATTTTAATGGCATTATATCATGGACTTTATGCAAGTATGCCCAAGTGCCTCAGAGTGCGAAAGAAAGCGAGTGTGTAAAGAAGAGAGTAAGTGTGTTTGTGTTTTTTACTATTATTAGCAAAACAATATTTGGCAGTTGCTAAGTGACTGTGAAGATGATTCACCCCCTCTTTGGGCTAAAGGACATGCCAGCTTGAATGAATAATCCTGAGCAGACCGGCCCAACTCGGGGAAAAGAGGGTTGTTATGAATATAGTGCCTCTGTGTCCAGATGTAAACCATGCCTGTTCTTAAGAATCGGTCAGAGATGTGGGCCTCTGCTCATGGACAATTTCATGGCAAAGCTCTGAGGAAGACATTTGGTCCATACAACCACAGTTAGTTCAACAGTTTTGTAATAAAAGGAAAATTTAAATGGGACAAGGTATATCATACAGTGCCAAACAGACATCTCTCAGATCACTTATGGTCTCCAAGATATTTATTGTAAATGAAAAGGCCAGGGAATCACTCACAGCAGCTCAGAGGCAAATCATGAAATAAAGGTCATGTGAGTGTTAAATGAGTAGAACATAATTTGCCGGCTTTCTAAAGTGTAATAATAAAGTATTTAATAAAGGGACTGAGCAATGAGGTAGGTAGGTAACTCATTTAAAAAATGTATCTTGTTATTAAGGACTTTAAATTGTGGTAAAGGGAACCTCATAAACACATAATTGAAGTTTCAGACTTCTTTTGTAGGCAAATCAATTTTGCCTCCATTATTTAATATACCTCTAAAGCAGAAATGTGCTGTCCCATTGGCGACTTGAGGCGGATGAATATGGAAAGAGTTAAGGGCCATAGGTCGACAGACTGTTGAATCGTTGGCAGGGTATCTCTCATCACTGGACATGTTGCTTTTCAAGCTGTTGAGTCTGCAGTATAACCATCTGCGCTTTTCTCTTTCAGAAATCCTAAGCAGCAGAATCTTGACATCGCTTAAATCCTCAGTGTTGCAGAGGAAATGGTGCTCAATGGCCAGATGGGCACTCACATGAGTAAAACAGGACCTTCCCATTCAGTGCTTCAAACACTTCTTAGAAATTCAGAGTACTTACAAAAAAAGGTGTAGAGTGAAGGTGGATGACTAAAAAGGCAACTCATCTGTAAGTCAAAGTAATAACTCTCTCGGGTATGCTCAAAATGAAGGTAGGTATGACAATCTGTTACCAAGGTTACATTAGGTAAAGACGTCCTTTGCTGTATTAGTGACAAACGATGACATTTAGCCTGCTCTTCTTTGTTGAACACAGGAAGTGGTTTGGATCTTGCTACAGTTATGTACCGGAAAATACCTCAGCGTTAGCTGTCACATTTTCCATTCGCTGATAATAAAAAAAACTCAATTTGACCATGTTTAGCATAATGTTTGACATGATCTCATATGATGTGTAAGATCCCCAAATGGAAATATTCACTCTGTAAACATTTCCAGGCTTTATAGGCAACAAAGCTCACAAACTTATAACTATAGCAAATTCAGGTATCTGAGAAATAATCTCTTATATTTGTATCTATTTTACAATTGGATGGAGATTGCAAATGCCAGTTGCATGATGTTACTGGGTCATTAATATACAATTGAATCCAATAAAACATAAGGTTAAACAGCCAAAGAAATAATGAATCGAAAGCTATTACAGGGGGGAAAAAATGCAGAACATGAAAACAATAACCTATTTTCAGGATAAACAAGGACCGTGCTTACACTATTACTAATGCCGTCTGCAACTTCCCTTCCACCATCTATAGTATTGAGGGTTAGGTCATTTCAATGTTCTTTTAATCTGTAAATATTCATATTATTAAACATTCTTCAAAGCAGCATCATTCGTTTTAAAATAATGGCAAAATGTATTTTAATTAAAAGTATGGCAAAAATAATCGTGCCAAAATTATGCCTGATGCATTAAAACAAGTATCGTAGTAAGGTATACCCCGAGAACAGCCATGTCTATAGGCAACAACGGGCATGTCCGTACACTCTCCATGACAGAATGGCCTTTCATCAACTGTAGGCCATCATGTAAAAATATCCCTCTGTGCAGAGAGCTAAGAATAGAAGCAATAAAAAATGTCCTGCATTGTTCAAGATCGCAAATGGGTATAAATAGACAGCCTCCAATGTTATTAAGGCTTTGATACCAGTGCAACCCTTTCACCACAACATGTGTTCGGTCATGGGAACATGCTGTCAGCCAACTTGGCACATTCTCAATGGGGCTCATGCCAAAGATCACTATTAGCCACCAATAATGTTACCTCACATAGTTCAGATGCTTCTTGGGTCACAACAAGAAAGCCATTTTTCTTGGGCATGTTTCAGAACCCTTTTTTGATCTGAAAGAGATTGCTCAATTACATATAATTATAGGAAATATCTAAATTATGTTGTTTCATAAAGGCTATATGAATGATATAGGATGTTTTCCCAAATGATCTTTAGATTGATTGATTGTTAAGAGAAGACTCAAATGTGCAATTGGTTTAGAAGCCAACCTCTTTCACCAGTAATATTACTTGGGCATAATAGGTGTACAAACACCAAACATAGCTGTTTATGTGGCATATTTTGTGTCTAATCTGTAGTCTGTTGAGGAATTAAAAACATCCCTCCAGTTTAAGTGTTTTCCCCAAAAATGTTTTAAAATTGGATTTACTTTATTGAGAAGTAGATTAATCAATTAAAACTAAAGTGCATGTTTCTACCTACATTAATTGACAGCCAACAAAAGTAAAAACCATGTGAGGAGAGCAACACTAAGCAAATTGAAATTCTGATAAACTTCAGCATTTATGAGAAGCATTACTGTACAATAACGTTAGGTTATAAGCTGCTGAACAACACCGGTAACACTACAATAAAGATAACATAAGTCTACTCGAACACTTTGTTAACTCAGGAACAGCTGTCTCAACACAGAACCACCTTGCCCCACCTGCCAGGTGTTACATAATGTGATGAGTGGGTGAGACTGCCCCATTAAAATACATCAAAAAATACAACAAAAAATCCGTTAAAATATGCGAATTCGATTACGAAAATCGACAAATTAATTATCAATTTACCTTGTGCTACCCTTTCCAGTTCACATTTCATTTACATATCACTCTTCCTGAGTAAGCATATAGGGCATTTTGATTGGTTGCCAATGACATCACCCTTGTCTCGTACATGGAACTGTGAGCATCGTTCATTCGGTAGCCCCAGCCAGCCAGAGAGGAGGCAGACCATCCTGCGTAAACCCTCCCATCACTGGGCTGGTTTTCACTGTACACAACGTGTACATTTAATATTAATGAAGCAGTGTAGCATTGGCTCATACACGTGTCAATCCCAGAGTGTGACTTCTGTAGGTTGGCTGACCTCCTTGTATATTATTTCTGGGGACCAAGGTAAAAGTGAAAATGTTGCGGACCGACGGCACTGGGACTGGCTAAATGGAGTCAACGATATTTAGGAGCGCGCATAATATCGTCTAGCAATCATCCGGAGTGCACAAGATTGGTTAAGACTACATAAATGTAAGTAAAGTTATTGTATTCTTTCATTCATCTCAAAGTCTATTTCACAACGTGCTCACAATAACTGCCCTGCTCGGACTGAGGCTCTTGTCAGACCAAATATTGCCGTCTGGAATAATTTATAAGGCAAACATAGCGTTAGTGTAAATTTAATTGCATGTCGGTTAATTGTATACACTTCCATGTTTAAAACAATGTTTTGACATGATTACATAGGGCATGTTTGTGACAGCATATCACTGTTTAGAATCAGAAATAGACATTCAGTTAAGACAGCCACAATATTTTTATCTGGAATTATTAACAGCCAGCATCACTCTGATAAGGTAGTTGATATTTTTCTTATACCCAGGTAGCAATATATATTTTGGAATGGAGCTCATTTGATAGGCTTTCTTCATCAGCAATGTAGTCTGTTGAAAGCCCATATAAAATTCTCAGCACGTCCTCATGCCGGTGTCTTCAGTGAATTTAGCCTGTACAATGCTCTCACCCCACAATACAAAGTAGCCTAAACTACTAACAGCTGGCAATACTGGTCAGGAGACGTCAGGCTGATGGTGTCTTTTAAAGACGTGTGAGGACATGGCTTTTATAGAGCTTGTGATCAGAATGAACACAGTCCTTGCACTCTATCAATGTTCCAGCTGTTTTAGTGGGAGAGACCAAACTGCGGCGTGTCAGTTGATGCAGTATTCTATCTTTCAGTCACACGGATATTCAAAGCTTCATTCAGCTACTACAATGTGAAACCAACTTTTACCCTGACAGCTGCCCCGGGAATGTAGTGTCACAATATTATTTTCGATCATGCATTAATACAAACATTTTATTACATTTTATTCAAATTTGACGTCACCTCTATCACAGGATAGTTTGCTATACCTGAAGCAAACGGTTGTTGGCCTGCGAGATGTTATCAAATAACCATTAGCTAATTTGCATGTTGATCAACAGATAAATCAGCTGCATGTGTATACCCATCCATTAGCCCTTGTGCACGTTAATGCCATCAGCCACACTACACATACTATTTTTGTTGTATTTTTTTAACCCATTCTGATATTTTTATTTCTCCACCAGACCGACTTGAGTTCTCCATAGACGATCAGCCCTCAGCTTCCCCATGCCTCCATCTCCTCTCGACGGCAGAATTGTGGTGGCGCTGCCAAGGCCGAACCGACCTCAGGAACTCCGACTGCGCCTGGACACCAGCTACCTGGATACCGTCACCACCAGCAGCAAGACGGTCATTAGCACCACGGAGGTGAACATCCGGGAGACCAATCTCACGTATATGCCCTCATCCAACGGCTCCACGCGCTCCTTGTCGTGTGGATGCAGCAGTGCCAGCTGCTGCTCAGTGAGCACCTATGAGAAGGACACCCAGAGCCAGAGCCACAGCCAGGTGAGTGCCAGCAGCCCCAACCTCAGCTATGCTGGACCCTCCAACTCCATGGTCAGCAACCATGAGGCCTTGAGTGCCCCCAGCCTCTCCTCCGGCCAGCCCAGGGGCCTGTTGCGACTCATCCACCCCAATGAACTGGCCAAGCGGATGACCCACTGCCCCATGGGTCACCCGGTGGGGCCGGTGCCGGTCATCATCGACTGCCGACCCTTCATGGAGTACAACAAGAGCCACATCCAGGGCGCCGTGCACATCAACTGCTCGGACAAGATCAGCCGGCGGAGGCTGCAGCAGGGCAAGATCACTGTGCTGGATCTGATTTCCTGCCGCCAGGGCAAGGACTCTTTCAAGGGCATCTTCTCCAAAGAGATAGTGGTCTATGATGAGAACACCACGGACCCTTCCAGGGTGACCCCCTCTCAGCCCTTACATGTGGTCCTGGAGTCACTGAGGAGGGAGGGGAAGGACCCCATCATCCTCAAAGGTACAGCATCAAACTTGGTACAATCGCGCTGAGGTCCCCCCCCCCTATTTTTTACGGCAACATATTTCTTTGACTGAAACTCACATTTTTCCTAGGTTCTGAAGGTACTGTGGTTTCACACCTCCAAGGTGTGTCCGCCGAAATTCTTTGCCAGGGTCAAGCGCTTTCCGACCAGATGTTCAGTACAATACAGTGCCAATGTGAAAATGGTGTAAGGCATTGATGGAGGGTAGGGTCATATTACATGTGTACGTATATCCCTGGGCCAATGGGTTTGATACAGAGTGGTATTTCTTTGGTTGGTGTAGTTAAGTAGCCTATTAATAGCCAAGCTAAGCCAATTCCACTGTGTGACATATTACATTTAGGTGTGTCACTACAATGGCTGCAGCATATCAGAATATACAGCGACACGGCAGTCACTTGTGGTTGTAGCTTGAAATGCACGCATGACCAGACCTACACAACACACTCACTCACAAACACCCTCCGTGCTGAAGCCTGGTCTGAGTATCTAACATGCTTTGAGTGTTTTGCAGGGACTTGGGAAGCAGCTGTGGGTAAATAAGGAGCTCTGTTGAGACAGCAGCCCCTGGGTTGCTGCCATGTTTTCTATCTTTGGTGTATGTGTGTAAGCGTGTCTGTGTGTGTGTGTGTGTGTGTGTGTGTGTGTTTGTGTGTGTGTGAGTCAGTGCGTCTTTGTATGTGTGAGCGTGAGTGTGAAGCAGCCGTCTTAGTTGGGGGTAGGGCTGCGTGTGTCTGCCGTCTGCCTCCCAGACACCGTCTTGGGGAAGATCACAGCACCTTGATATCCTCCCTTGCTCCTGCACAGCGCCTTTCCTCTTCTCTCCTCTCATTTTGGCTCCTCTCTTTTTCTCTGCTTTTTTCTCTTGGGGGGGGGGGGGGGGGGGGGGGGGGGGGGGGGGGGGGGGGGGGGGGGGGGGGGGGGGGGGGGGGGGGGGGGGGGGGGGGGGGGGGGGGGGGGG
>JAVQIZ010083608.1:0-5000 GCA_036023535.2 Galaxias brevipinnis
AATTTTATGTTATGTGTGTTTTACATTACATGTGTAATAAAACCAGTTAACAAGCTATATTATGGCCAGTCCCCCCCCCCCCCCCTCCCCTTTTGTTATTGCATGACTAATGCTAGTGTCTTTATAGATAAACTTACCTGTAAATAGACATTTTGCAAATGCATGTCCAACATCTAGACATTTTGCATGTGCATGTCTATCTTTTCTAAATTGTCGGGAAACTATCGATGGTTCTTTAGTGGAGCAATGCAAAACCAAACACATTTATTTTTATAAAAATGTAGATACTTTTGGCATTGCAGGTTCAAATTTAAAACTTCACAGGTCCCCCATTTGTGTTACCCAAGTTACTATAATAAACAGATAAATATAACCAATTCATTACAATTTGTAAACTGCTAATTTAATTACAAAATTAATTAACTGATATATACAAGATTTCCTACCATTCAGAAAAGACATTAGCAATATTTGAATAGTTTTTTTCCCCATCAAGTACGAGGAGCGACCTACCCCTAGAAGAACTTGGACAGTAGCACCATGCAGAAAGCATGCACACCCTGAATATAGGGGAGGACTTGGGTCAGTAGTGGCTCTGACTAGCTGCAAATTAGAAACATGTGCTGGTAATTATCAAACTGAAGCTAAACCACCTTGTGCAATTTAATGCCTCAGCAAATGAAAGAGTAAATGGGTGCAGTGTCTTTGACCTTCGCAGGACAGATGGAGAGACAGACACTTCTGTCTTTACTCGTCAGAATATCTACATTGATTTGAGCTAATTCTACAGTATGGATGAGCCCGTTGTATTACCACTGGGCCAGCTCGGTAACTCTCCACTTTACAACTCCATCCATCCATTCTCCCTAACTCCTTTGCATTTCTGCTGCTTCTCTGCTTAACACGGCACTACCCCTCCCAAGATTAATTGATCATCAATTTAGCACTAATTTGGACCAAGTCAGCTGGTAAATGGGGCACTTTTCCCTGATTGTTAGTGAAATGTGTGCAAGTACATTGATAAATTTTGATTATTTATCAATTACACTCAAATGAACTAAATGTATTGAATAAATTCTACCCTGATTGCCATAATAGAGTTTGAAAATATGGCTATTGATAATGATTCCGGCTAATAGTCTTTTCCGGCCGCGGTTGCTGGCTTGTCGGAATGACAACACCAAACTCATTTTTCACAGAATCAGCTGAGTGAGTGTGAGACCAATCTTTCATTAATCAGTCACATTACGGGGCTGATCCGCCGTAATACACGCCACTTTCCTCAGAACGACTAAAACACTTTGTCATATTTTATGTCAATTACCCATCATTTCATTGTGTTCCATCAAGGCATCTAGTAATGCTCGGCATATGCTAAGGTAAGCGATGGCAACGCCCTCCTGCAGTGTGATGGCAGCCTGTTTGTCTCAGGGTTTGGAGTGGATCCTAATAGAAGACAGGCTGATGATGAAAGGTCTGGAGTCTTCATTTCTTATACTGTCCTGAGCGGGGCTGATTGGGTAGGTGGATCCATGGCCCTGTGTTACCTCAACGGCAACAGAAAAGACATCCAACATAAATAAAAAATAACAAATACAACATTTTCTCAAAATTATGGAATGAACAATTAACGACTGTTGTTCCCCTTTCCATTTGTATACACATACATATACACAGTCAAACTAAATAACAGAATTACATATCAAATATAATGGTAATAGCTGTCACATTATGAGAGGCAGGAGTGCATCTGCACTGTTTGTTTACAGAAATGTTCATTAAAGAAGTCCTAAATAAACCAATAAAAAAAGGGGCTCTTACAGTATTCAGCCTGAAATACATCCAATGTAGATAGGAGGTGGGCGGTAACTGACCAAACGCTCAGAACTTGACCAGTACAGGAGAGGTGAAAGAAGAAGAGAAAGGTGGAGCAACTGCATAATCTCACCTTTCCCTTGGTCAATGATACATCCACCTCATCATGGTTGTCAATGGGTCTGCATCAGAGGCATTTAAGGCGGGCATGTAAACCACCGTGGTATAGACCTTACACCAGGGCCAACTGCCAGGTGAATTAGCCCCTCCGCCTCTAATATGCTGGTGTCAACTTTGGTTAGTGTGTGGCTAGCCACGGCGTGTATTGGCATTGGCACAACGTCCGGTATAGTTCCGTTCATATGCCAGCAGACAGCTATCTATAATCGATGGCCAACTTTAATTGGACAAGCTGTCTGTTAGCGTGAAAGTGCAAAGAAAACAGTACAGCATTTATTACACAGACATATAGAAGGCAGCCATCCTTCTGTCCCTCTATGTAAACATACATATACTGTATATGTGTGTATGAATTCATACAAACACAGACACACAATCTTCCTATACATCTGTGCTATACCTTGAAAATGTCCATCATGTTCCTGTAGGGGGAAAATGTGAATTCATTCTCTCTACCTAAACTGTAATGACCTGCTAGTCTTTTTTTGTGACTCAGTTTAAAAGCCTTTATTATTTCCAATGGTGAATTCTTTAGATGCATGCTATTACCTCGTCTAACAAATCTACCTAATTTGACTTCCATTGTAATTGCTCAAGCACTACTGTAGATTGTAGGTTGGTATGCATAGCCTCCTGTGTCCACAGTTATTGGTATAATACCTATGTCGGTGGTTTTACAGTGAATGTGAAACAACTGGTTTGACTTTAATTAATGTAGAGTCAATGTTGGCCGTTTTCCCTGCTTTTTACAAAGCCTTAGTATTCCCCCACTAACACGGGACTGAAAGCAGAGAGAGGGAAGGCCACCAATGGACATGCTGCTGCTGGCTCGGCCTCTAATTGATATTGAGCGAACTGCTGGCGAAGCGAGTGCGGGGCCACTGCTGGCTAATCTATGCTTTAATCAGCTGGTGTAATGAGAGTGGCGGCACGCTCTGAGAGTGGAGAGCTACAGAAACGTCTGTCAGGGTCCGGCGAAAATACTGCAACTAATTGTTGTGATTAAGGAAAACTAGATGACTTTGATTTTTTTGGGCGACTCTAGACAGTAAATCAGGACGCAGGAGCTCTCAAAATTCACCCACCTATTAATTGGAAGCGGAGGTACACCGGGGTGGATCAGTACAGTTCAGCACCTATCACAGTTCTTATAGGTGATGGTAGAAAATCACTGCTACTACCCCGATGTGCTGGTGTGTGTGCTCTTTTTGTATATGTCGTTTTTTTTCCGCTCAGCAAAGCTGTCTACCTCTGGTCAGGATTAGCCTCATGTTTCCGGTGTCAGCGTCAGCTGTCCTGTCTGGAGAATCAAATGGTTTGCGGGCTGCCGGAGAGACAGGCTGGGAAAGAGAGAGGGTGATGGGCCGGGTAGGGTCAACTGATTACTCATACAAACAGAATGAAAGAGACTGGTGCGCCAGGGCATTAGGCTGGGGCCAGGAATAGATTGGGTTTACCTTGTGACAGAAACGATGCAGCTTCTCACCAATCCACTCCCAATCCCTGTGCAATACCATTGGACACACTTATATAGAATAAAACATGCATCCAATTGGGAAAGGATTCCAAACATACATACACAAATAAGCAAGCACAGTGCTTGGCCAGGAATAATACTTGTGTAATAAGTCAAAATGTATAATTTGAAAGAAGGTTATCTGTCCATTTCTTACAGTAATCTGAGGAATCTTATAGAAACTATTAATGGGCAGCCTTTCAGCTTTAAAATACCTGCAACAAACAATGGCTAAATTCCACACAGTCTTTATATTGCAGCAGCGTAATTCTTAAAAAGTTTCTTATGCTATTAATTGTATTTATACAGTTTCAGCATATTCCCTGCTTATGTGAAATATGGTCTATGGGAAGGAAAGAATGGAGACATCAGGCTCTAGGGAAGGACCATATTTATGAGAATTTTCTGACAAATAGGCACGGTCACACTCCACTGGGCTTCCGCTCTGCGCCCAGGCCCTGTTTACACAGACCAGCTCCATTTCCACGCTAAGCACAGTCCCACCAAGACGTTTATAGACCATGTGTGTGTGTAGGGGAGGGGGGCTGTGTGTGTGTGTCTGCGTGTGTGTGTGTGTGTGTGTGTGTGTGTGTGTGTGTGTTAGTGTGGAAGTGCAACTACGTAGTACGTCCTCAGATGACCTTGGAGATTGTCTCAGTTAGATACAAAATCATACATCGAGAAAATAAAAAGGTTGATGCAACATAAAGCTTCTGCAGAACAACCAACCCAAATACATTTTATTGTCGCTAAAATGCACTCATTAAGGTGGTTTTTAGACCCCTAATATTAAAGTGACCAAAAGATACAAACATAACCACATCGTCATTAAACAACAGTAAGAGCCTCGTGGTTTGGACCAGTGGTTAGAGTTCAGAGCAGAAAAGTACATTTTGTTTTCCAAAAAGAATCCAACTACCATACAAAAAAAAGCGTTGTAACTGTAGGAATAATCTGTAATTTGAACCTTTAATAAGTATACAGTATTCTATATAATGCTAAATATCTGAGAGGGACCTTTGAAATGTTTAATAAATCCCTTTTAACCTGACTGCATAGTGTCTGAATTCTTCATCTTATTCAAACCACTTTATTTCTGGCTCCAATAATGTCAACCATGATTCTTCTTAATCTACACTACAGATTCATTATATTGTATGACTCACAGGTCCATCTAAACAGCAAGTTATTTCCCAAAAATAAAGAGCCTTTATAAGAGGATTAGAGTAACATTGGTACCAGCATAATATATTTGATCATTCCACATTACAAAGCTTCGAATTGCTCAAATGTGATAACAAGTACTCAATTCCGTTCATTATGTAAGAGAAATTAAACTTTGATAGCGTGTCAGTGGGACGGGGTAGTTCCTCCAATGAAATGTAATTTGCAAGAGAATTTGTTGTATCTGTCACAAATATTCCCAATTAGCTGCATAATTATTTGATGGTTTCAGCAATTACAGCTCAAATCAGTAAATTTGGAGCCG
>JAVQIZ010083627.1:0-29108 GCA_036023535.2 Galaxias brevipinnis
AATGATATAATGCGAACAATTAAAATAAAAAGACCCTGTACAAAATTATTAAAATATTGGGTGGAGTTTCTTTTAAAGGTTTTTTGTACTGTTGTTCTGAGTTTCCTGTCACTGTGGGCCTCAGAGCACAGTAATACAGAGCAGAGTCTGTCACTTCAGCAGAGGAAATCTCCAGATCCACAACCGTTTTCTGTTCATTTAATTTTGTAGTAAACCGTGGCAGTGGAGCTGCTGCATACTGGACGTATGAGGTTTCCGTGATCAGAAGAAGGAATTCAGGTTTGGATCCAGGATTTTGACGATACCACTGTAAGCTTTCAAAACTACCTTCAAATTTGTAAGACAGAGTAACATTTTCTCCCTCAGGTTCATTCACTTTTTGTTTAACTGGATGAATTGTATCTTCAGTACTATTAGCTGCAAAATCAGAAGTATACGGTCATATTAATTAGACAGTGATTCATAATTAATTCACAAATTGTGCTCAAATATGAAAATGTTCTGTAAACATTTGAATAACCATTGTCTTGCATTTCAGCACATACCTATAAATATCATGAAGAGATACAATATCTTTAATATTTGTTACATCTTTTAACCAGGAGCATTTTTTTCTGTCTAATTTTCCTTGTTTTGAAAGAATAGAATACTTTGCTGCAAACTCCTCCCTTGTCCTAGACCATATGTGTAAACCGTTTGAGAGCACAATGTGATGTTAGATTTCTTTCTATAGGCGTATACCCTAATACAGTGGTTCTTAAACTTTTTTCAACAAAGTACCACCTATTAGCAAACTAAAACATCTAAGTACCACCTCGCCAACAAGCTACCAACTCAAGGAAAAATTACAGTAAAACTGAGAAGCCAACACACTGCAACTTCAGAAAACACACAAAGAAAGACTTTACTTTAAAATGCTCTGATGCAGCTGATTGTTATACATGCTTTTGTAACTGCTATTTCTATAGGTATCTGTATTATGTATAGCCTACATGAGTGCAACCTTTGAAATTATTATTATTATTATTTTTATTTATTTTTTATCTATGAATAGGCCTTCAACGGCGTCTTTATCCCTCGACCGTTCACTGTCATCCATATTCGTCTTGTTCTTCTCGTTTTGTCTTCTTATCTGGGTTTACTGGCAGATCCTGTTACAGTTAATGGTCTTCATACTGCCACCTGCTGTACCGGAGGGAAACACTGCCAACTTTTTTTTAAGTAGGCCTATTATTATTATTATTATTATTTTAGAAAGGTTAAAAATGCCCATACAACCTATATGAAATAAAATTTCTTTTTAAAAGCTGATTTGACGATTGTATGGTTTTTGGTAGGCAACAGGACAACTATAAGTTCTTTAAGTTACAAAGTTATTTTGTATTCGACCACACAAATAGGCCTAGGTTTGATTGACGGAACCCCCTAAGGAGAGGGTAGTTGGGGAATAAATAAATACGGTCAAGAATATATTGGCCTACGGAAATGTGTTAATGGGGAAGTGAATAAAAAAATAGAGAGAGAAATGTATAAATACCGAAATACAGGAATGAATGTTTATAACATTCATACATATTTATATCAAATTGGATCGTTTTATTGACGTAATGTTTGCGTTCGTTTATTTATTTGTATATAATTGTTGATTACATTAAAAAAATAAAAATAAAAATTTATTCAAATGTCATTTACTAGACCTTTTCTTAATTTGTTTGATAATATATTCATTAATATGTTTATTTTTCATTATGACAAGATTCGTCCTCCATAGTTGGTGTATGGTGTATCTTTTCTTACAGTGTACCTCCATAGACGTTAGTTGGTTTTGTGTGGCCATTAGGCTGGAAATATATCTTTGACCTGGCAACCCTCGTGACGGAGAGACCTCAGTCAGTCACAGAGACGAAAGAAGCAAATATGGCGCCGGGAATAGCTTTTGCCTTTGGACCAGTCGTTGTCTGATTTACCGGCGATCAAGCAGGATGAACCTCTGCTCCCAATACTTACGGTGATTTTCATTTAAATTTATTTATATTTAATATCAGTAAAACGAAATAAATGACCAAGTCTAAATTCTGTGTCATTTTGTTTGTGTTGCTGGTTAACGTTACTCGTTAGCCACCTTCGAGCTAACAACAATCTATATGTTTATGGGTCGTCTACTGTTACTAATATCTAGCTATCTAACCAAGCCCAACAGCATGTTCGAACACAGCGTTAAGATAAAGTTAATAATGTTCTGAATCATCGTTAGTGTTTCCTGACCACATTGAACCCGCACATAATAACGTTCACGTCGTTAGCCAGCTTCTGTGGGCTGTCAATTTTGCATTTTCTGCTACTAGCTATGTTTACCCGCCACACACTGCTCGATAAAGTGACCGTGACGTTGTTAACTAGCTAGCTAGCTAACACATTAAATGTTTCTTACGGCGTTATCTAGTCGTTAGATCCTTGGCTAGCTACATACTTAGCGTCGTTTATGAATTATAATCAGAACTACACTAGTTTACATGATTTGGCATTTTTAACTTGGCCTAGCTGCGTAAGCTAACACTAACTAACTAACTGACTAACTAGCTTGTTAACAGCAATGGATCATGTTGATTGGTTCAGTTTATTTACAGGCATTGGTTTCAAACAACTAGCTGTTGTTTACCTTGTTAAGCTTAAGCTATGCTTTATAATGTTGTTCCTGTTAAACGCTTATCACACTGTTGGCATGTTGATGTCTGTGACTGTATTGAATCATAGTTCGATGGTTTGTATAGTGTGTGTGTGTGTGTGTGTGTGTGTGTGTGTGTGTGTGTATATGACAGACAGTTAAGGCAAAACATATTTATACCCATGCTTAATTTTGAGTTGTAGTGAATTTTTATCTGACGAATAGGTTTTTTCTGAATGGAAACCATTGGGTTAGAGACATTCACGAAAAATGTCACCTATTTTTATGTTTTTTTACATTTTGACAAAAAAAATGCCATGTCCAAAATTGTCGCACATTTTAGAGGAAATGCAAGCTTTCATACCATTCCAAATGGTCTGGTAATTGCTACTATGTTCTAGAGCATTCTAATCAACTGATGTTGTTTGGCGAAAGAAAAGAGAAGCATTCAACCCCAAGAACACCATCCCCACGGTCAAGCATAGGGGTGAGAGTGTCACGCTTTGGGGGTGTTTCTCAGCCAATGGGCCAGGCAACCTTCTCAAAGTAAACAACATCATGAGAAAAGAGGACTACATGGAAATTCTGAAGGGAAACATCAGGCAGTCTCCAGAAAAACTTGGCCTTGGGCAGCACTGGACCTTCCAACATGACAATGATGCGAAACATACAGCCAGCGTGGTCAAGAATTGGTTAACAGAAAACAATACCAACGTTTTGGAGTGGCCCAGCCAGACTCCGAACCTGAATCCCATCGAGAATCGGTGGAGGGAACTAAAGACAGGAGTGATGGCAGGGAAGCCTTCCAACCTCAAGGACCTGGAAGTCTTCACAAAAGAGGAGTGGTCCAAAATACCAGTAGAGAAGTGCAAACAGCTTGTCTGCAATTGTAAGAACTGTTTGACAGCTGTGATGGCAAATAAAAGCTTTGCCATTGATTACTGAGAAAGGGTATGAGTAATTTTCGACATGGCATATTTTGTCAAAATGTACAAAAAACAACAACATACTAATAGGTAATATTTTTTGTTAATATTTCTAACAACATTTCTTAGTGTCTTTTGTCACCTTCTTACGTAATTTCCAACGAGAACAAACATATTCGTCAAATAAAAATTGACATGGGTATGAATAATTTTGGCCTTAACTGTATGTGTGTATTTATATTCGAAAAGTAAAACCACTAAGAACCATAGACTAACGATGAAAATGGTATTTCCAAAATATGTATGTATGTGTTTGTTTTGGAAATACCATTTCAATTGTTAGTCTATAGGTCTTAGTGAGTTTACTTTTAGTCTACATGGAGTGAATGTTCAGTTAGTAGATTCAACTAATTGCATCAGGCATGTCGTCTGTATTTTTAAAATTATTATAGACATTAGAAATTGCTTGCATAATTTGGCATACTAGTGTATGGGAATCATGCTGTTGGTGTAAACCAAGCTACATTGAAGAGTTCATGGCTAAGGGGTTTAAGATATAACAGTTAAACCTTTCAAACTCAAAATGAAGCTGAATTACTTTTCTTTTCTCTACCTCATATTATCAACCTCTGGCTAGTGTTTAACATTTGAGTTGTTTGTTCAATTACAGTATTTTTGTGTTCCTTTATGTCCAAACTAAGTAGAACTCTGTTTAATTTTGAGCAGGCAGGCAGAGGCCCTGAAGGCTGACATGACAGGTATGTTTATTAGATCACCTTTTCTTACTCTTTGCACACCACCATTTTTCATGACCCTGTAGGAATGAGTGGGGATCTTCAAATTAAATTACAGTACGGTTTGCCATACAGTCCAGAATATATATCCACGATCCATGCAGTAGGCACAAGGATGGGCAATTTAAAGTTATTAGAGGCAGTTTCTCTGTAGGAGGTGACTTTGGCGACCCCTGCCATTTGCTTGGTGTAATTATTTTCCCTAACCGTCGCAAAGAAGACGTGCAAAATTCTCACGATCACTGCATATCCCGATCACGATCAACGGCTGTACTCCAATTATGGGCATCTCTTCCTGATTTAGTGACGCACTCCCTTGTGCCATAAAGCAAGAACAAGAATAGGGTCCAAAATAAATACCAGTGTTTCCCAAAGGATTTGATCATAGCAGCGGTGTTGCTACTGCGGAGGCGCGTACGCTGACATTAAGTGTTTAGGACTGATAAGGGTATCTCTTCATGTTGCATACGGGGGGGTGTATGGACTGATAAGGGTGTCTCTTCATGTTGCATACTGGGGGGTGAATGCTAAGACAATATTCTGGGATGCAAACTCCCTAGGGGAGTCCTGGGGCACGTGTCCCCAAATCCCGGACATACTTTTTTAAATATCAGCTTGAAAAGGTGTTACTTGCAGTCGGCTTTAATATGAGGAAATGGAGAACTCACTGAAATGAATGTAATCTTTATGCTGAAAAAGTAATGTCCATCAGTTCAGGGATCTTTAGTACAAAAAAAAAACATATAAATCTAAAAGAAGGAGCAGCAGGAGGCTGCTATTGCGATTTGAAAAACAAATTAAAGCTTCAGTTCAATATTCACTGTATATAAATGTAAAACATGGGATGGAGTATTCTCACGTGCGATATCATCGAAATATTACCTGCACTATATTTAATGCAAGGATGAGAACTGAAAAGATAGGAATTGGTTCCAACTAGAGATGTCAGAAGAACCAGCACTTCATTACCAAGTCAATGTCAAAATTCAAAACAATTTGACTACTCGTTTTCTATAGTACCTAGGCTGCAGGAAAAAATTATGTAAGCGAACAAATACCACCAAGAAGACGCCGCTTTGGTTATTCGTTCGCGAGGTGCTGTGCAGGCCATTTTTTCTTGCTAAATTCTCCAAGGCTAAAAGAACCCCCGAGTAACCACCAGTAACGTTTTGTCGCAATCCTTAAAGTGTTGGGCTCAAGCCGTAATGTGTTGGACTTCCCTGCTGTTAGCTACAGCGAGAAATCAGAAACTAAAAAGTAGGCCTATGTACAGGCGATCACAGCCTCGGCAAACACAGGGAAAAGAAACAAAACAAACATGAATAGATCGCTTCCTCTGGAAGTATGCTGGGTCCTACCCCGTCTACCTCAAGAGAAAGCAAACTTTTCCCTTGAGTTACCTGTAGTAGTTTACACCCCCAGAGGCGCACCATCAGGACAGGCAAACCAGGCAAATGTTTGGGGCCCCACCAAAAAATTATTGGAACGGGGCCCCCAAATTGCCACTTATATTGGCACAATTTGCAATGACAACTATACCTCCCAAAAAGGCCTAAACAGCGCACAGCCGCTGGGCTAAAACCCCCCTCGGTGGTTAATTCCCGGACACGACAAGGCGTATTGTCTCACTCAAACATTATCTCATTCGGCTAGTTCCCGTATATCAACTCGATACCGTTAGTCAAGACAGTCAGCTAGCTACATGCCTAGTATGACGCCTGTAACGTTGTAAAACCTAAAAAAAGAAGTAGAAAAAATAAGTAATCCTATGCCGACAGTTCTTTTCATCTTGCTATCAAATTCTAGTCAATTCTAGTCTTTCATTAAATAGTTTTTACAATATCTTAGAGAACTGACAGGCCTGTATGGTTAGAAAAGGAACGTCTGTCTCCACCATTATATAATTATTAATGTGATAACTTTTGCAATTTTAAATTTCACACGGAAACATGCCGATTTTGAGGGTCAAGTTGAAGATAGGTAGGTTAGTGGTTTTACAATAGTATCGATCACTTTCTTGAAAAATGTATTTAATTCCAGTCAGTAGGCCTACGTTTTATTCGACATTTAATGTCAGTCCTTTTTTCTGCTGTCCTCTGAAAAATTCAGAAAAATTTTGCTTGGATATCTATCCCCATAATCATCAACAGCCTCTTTTGGCCATGTATCATTGATTTGTTCTGCCAATTTTGGTCCCACGCTTACAAAAAAAGTTCTTAAACCTATTAACCTCATACATAGTCTTGTTGTTGTCAATGAAATACTTAAGGAAACGTGTGTTTATTGACCCATTTCTAATAATACTATTTAAAACAGTCCATATACGTTATTCTCTAATAGTTAGTTATAATGTTCCTTCTTGCATATCCTCTTAATATTGGTCAAATATTTTTATATTTATTTTCTGCCCCCATAGTTATATATTTAATGAATTCTCTATATAGTGTGTCTATATAGTGTATGTAAATATTACAGAGTTCTAATAAGCATTATTGTAAATTAAGGGGCCAGATAGGCTTCTTTGCCTGGGGCCCCCCACAGTCTAGGAGCTCCACTGCACACCCCAATGCAGCAGGGGAACAATTGACTCTCCTCGTGATCTCGCTTGGATGTGTTATAAATGTGCGCATATATGTTTCTTTTTATTATTACATAAACAGGAGGTTAAACTACTCTGATCTAACTCGGACAAACAAGGAAAGTCAGAGTTGACAAACTCTGATTATCCAAATGGGTGTGAAACGGTACTATAACGGTGATTAAGTTGTGTGCTTGTTAAGTCGGTGTGAACTCCATGGAGTTTTTGTGTTTTCGCATTAAAAGGGCCGTGGTTGGCAACGTAGGCAGATACTTTGGCCATTGACTCATGCTCCTTATTTTTGACTCCGTAAGGAAGCATGTTGATAATGTCAGGATATGAGTAGTTTAAATATATTCTAACGGCTAAATCTTGGCAGCGCATTGCTGAGAGTAAAGTCGTAACAGTATTCTTGTCGTATGTGCATGTTTCTGCAACTACTCTCACAAATTTGAATAATGAAACCTCTGATTTATAATTTGAAACAATGTGTTCTATTTTGCATTACGTACTCTTGTTTCATTTATAATATAATTGAGATGAGAAGATGCATGAAATAAGATATCTAAGACGTGAAAACAATTAGTATTAGGCTATTAAATGCAGCGTAAATTGCTATGGCAACATACTTCGGGTAAAACTTACCCACCTTTTATAGTATGGGTTAATCGGGAAGTAACCCCTGAAGTCACAAAGTTACTCCTGAACTTACCGGGGTATACACAAATTTGTTGATTCATTGTTCATTTATGAATAAATATTAGAAAGACTGTAGCCTATGCTAACATCTTTACCAGCCTGGTTGTCTGTCACATGGTCAAACTCCCAGTGTCAGTGCTGGTAATGGTTGGATTACATGAGAGCAGAGGCACAACACTATGCTAAGGTTAAATGTTCTTGTCTAATAATAATAACTTGTAATTAATGCTGATACATAATGAATAATGTTGGATTAGGCATACTATTTTTATGTACTATTTGGGATAATAATAAAAAAAACACAACCTTTGAATTCTGATTTGGAAATCGATTTCCATGACAACGGTCGAAGCTTCAAAGCATTCGGGTCAGCCCTACTTTGCTATGACACTCAAAGGTGCATCCTGTTTTTTGTTGATCCTTTTGTTGCAACTTGGGGTCTACCTGTGGTAAATTGATTGGACATGATTGGGAAAGGTGCACACCTATTTTTAGCAAATTCCAGTTTTGGTAGGGAAGTTTCTCTGTTTGTGGCAACCCTAATTAGAGAGTACATTTTTACAATTTTAAACTAATCCTTATCCAATTTTTTTCCCACGCTTTTTATGTATTAGAGATGTCAAAAATATTTGCAAGTCAACTGGTAAAGATGTGTTCTATCTGCATAATTGTATTATTCTTGTGTAAAGACAACTAAGGAAACGTCCACTTATTTGTAGATTCAAAGCTTTGTGCAGCCGAGGTCTGGACGTCAAGGCAGTCACTGCAGGACCTTTACCAAAAGATGCTGGTGACTGACTTGGAGTATGCTCTTGATAAAAAAGTGGAACAAGATCTGTAAGCCACCTTCTGTTAATTTGTTCCATAGGTGTTTTTTGTGTGCATATTTTGAAGGGACTGCAATATTTCTTCGGTACATCAACTTACTGATAAACTGAATACAAATTTTCATTCACTTTATTAGTTGGAACCATGCTTTTAAGAATCAAATTACAACGCTACAAAGTCAAGCCAAGAACAGAGCCAACAGAAGTGAAGTTCAGGCCAACTTGTCCCTGTTTCTTGAAGCAGCCAGTGGATTCTACACACAGGTAACCATTGCACTATACTCACTAACAGAACACCATGTTTTGCAACTATTTTAATTGCCTTACAATTGTTACATTTAAAATGAGAAATTTCTCTCCCTTAGTTACTTCAGGAATTGTGTAATGTGTTCAACGTGGACTTGCCTTCTCGTGTGAAGTCCTCTCAGCTGGGGATTATCAGCAATAAACCAACTAATACCAGCGGAATTGTAAAACCTCAACCCAGCTCCTGCTCCTACATCTGCCAGCATTGTCTTGTTCACCTTGGAGACATTGGTGAGCATGCTGTCCCTTACTCTAGATTTGAATGATGTGCTGTACCTTTATCTGGTATTGATTTGTTTTAGAATATGAATAGCTCAACACCGAATCAGTTTGATCTTTAAAACAATATTCTCTTCCTGAAGCACGATATCGCAACCAAACTAGCCAAGCAGAGTCTTACTATAGACATGCAGCTCAACTGGTTCCTTCAAATGGTGAGTTTGGAGAAAAGGACATTCAACCACAGCAATACAAGGTTATATTTCTATAGTCATATAAATACAAATGATGGTATGTTAAAACATTTTTATAAATTACTTGTATCTCTATCAGGCCAATAATCTGCTATAATTGTATTCCTCTAACAGGGCAACCTTACAATCAGCTGGCTATCCTTGCCTCCTCCAAAGGGGACCATCTTACCACTATCTTTTATTACTGCAGAAGTATTGCTGTTAAGTTCCCCTTTCCTGCAGCGTCGACAAATCTACAAAAAGCATTATCTAAAGCTCTAGAAAGGTATATTAAATGGATACTTCACAGATTTTTTTGTTTTTTTGTTTTTTTTTTGTTTAGGGGGCTAAATTAAAGCAATAGTTCACCCATTTTCAAACTCAGTTACCAATGCTGAATCTTAAACATTGTATCGTTATGTAGCATTTCGCAATCAAATAGTAGCATGTCAAACAAGTTGAGAAAATGACTCTATTGCGCCATCGGGGGTCCTCCCTGAATTTTTTAAAAGACCGCCGTTTCAGCCAAGGGGAGGGGGTTTGCTGGTTATAAGTTTGATTTGTGCAATGATCTTAACATTTAAGTGCCGTTGGTCGGAAAAATATGTGAATTTTACTTACATTGACTCACTTGATTTAGCCTAAACAACATATATTGTTTAAGAAAATCAGTGAAGCATCCCTTTAAGTAAGTATATTGAACATATTTGGGTCATAGCTCAATGTAAGGTATTTTTAGTTCTGCTGTTTGATTGCAAAATGCTAAATGACGATACAAAGTTTAAAATGCAACCTGATGAAAAACACATCAAAAGATCGAAAATGGGTGAACTGTTGCTTTAATTCTTAGTGGAGCGTCATTAAGGGCCTAATAGCAAGGTGTACCTGATCACTTTATTTTTTTAATTCTTAAATGTTTTTTTGTATTTTAACAGATTACTGTTTTTTGTACACTTATTTCCATCTTTTATCTTTTTCTAGTCGTGATGAGGTCAAAACTAAGTGGAGCGTTTCAGATTTTGTCAAGGCCTTTATCAAGTTTCACGGTCATGTCTATCTAAGCAAGAGTTTGGAGAAGCTTAACAACTTAAGAGAAAAGTTGGAAGAGCAGTTTCAGGTAAACATTATTTTGTATTGTTAGAAAAATACCTTGTTTTGTATTTAAAACCTTTATATTTAAAAAGGTTGATAAAAGATTTACCCAAAGCATAAAGAAGTAAATGCCATAACAACCCATCGTGGTGTGATTTGTTGTGGTCGTGTCTGTCTCCTGAGAAGGAATGTGTCGGCATGATTATTAACAAATATAAACACCTTTCTGAAAGTCTTGTTCTCTTTTTGGTTTTGTTTAGTGAGTAGCTTTTAAATTTAAAATAATGAATTACACCAAACTATAATATTTCTCATGAACTTTCTTTGTGAAAAAACGTAATTGCTCAATGCATTCTATAAAACCCTTTTTTTTTTCTTTTTTTTTCTCCCCTTTCAGAAACTAATTTCACAGAAGGCTTTTAGTTCCCAGCAGTTGGTCCACATTACAGTTATCAACCTGTTTGAGCTGCACCATCTAAGAGACCTGGCCACTGAAGGGGATGAGCAAAGCTATGGCTCCGACGAGCAGATAAGCTGGTGTCAGCTACTCGGTCTCTTCAGTATGTATTTATAATTTTTTTAATTATTACTATTAATATAAATGTTAAAAATCTATGGATTGTTTTATGGAATTTCTAATTGGATCTATTTATATGCTTTAGCATTCAATGCTATGTGCTAACTAAGAGTGGATAACGTAGATTACATTCTTGTACAGTGTTTACTATAAAATATTGCAAAACTCTTGATGTTGCAAAACTATGTTTTCAGCGATCAACTTTAATGTTAATCTTTATGCATTTATACATACATCCAGATGTACCCTGAGATTTATTTTTTTAAAGGTGTCCTTTATTTATAGCATGCATATTTTGTTTTCTTCCATGTTTAAGCAGGAAGTTGTTGAAATGGATTTGTAACCTTTTTTTTTTTTGTAGTGTCATTTCTGGGCGTCATGTGCACATGTGCTCTGCTGAATCAGAACTATGAGGAGATCATGGGAGAATGTCCATTACCTGCCATCAAGGTTTCCATGGAGTGGCTAAAATTGAGACCCAGTGTATTTCAAGAAAGTGTTGTCGATAAAAGGCAGTAGTAAGTGTTTTCTGTTAACAACAAGGGCTTTCTCTTAGTGTTTCTATTCTTGCAGTACACATGGTACACTGACTGAAGCAAATAAACTGTGTGCCATCTCCTGCTTTCTTTCCTTCATTCAGTATTTGGCCTTGGTTGGTCTCTATCTTGAACAGTTTCCAACCTAAAGAGGACGATGTATCATGTTTTTCAGGTAACTATTTTTAAATGTTGGCCATCTGATACGCTAGTGCAACACTACACATTATCTGGAATATGTGAATCGGTTTCTATGGTGTTATTCTTTGTTTATTTTTTATTTAATGTCAGTGTTGGCTCTTAGGAAACAAATAATATGGGCTTCGCGTGCATATGCCTGAAGATTTGCTCTGTTGACTAGGAATCTATTCTCCACAGCACCAATAAAGATATACAGCTGCTTTCTAAATAATGATAAATTATCTATTTCTTTCTCTTATAGCAACTCCTCTCCCAGAGGAATTCGAGCTGCAGGGGTTCTTGGCTCTAAGACCTGCTCTAAGGTTCAAATTTACCCTGTCTTTTTTATGGATATGATTGAGTACATTTGTTCCACTGTATTTACAATTTTAATTTTGCAGGACCCTTGATTTCACAAAAGGTCATCTGGGCATAATCATCGACAAAGGTGTCCCCGGCCATGCCCGCCATCAGAGGCTGATCTGCCTTGGGAAGTGGGTGGCAGACAACCAGCCACAGTGAGTGATTTTCCTTTCTGCAGGACCTCTGCTGTTTGGAAGATGGACTACAGTTGCATGCTGGGTATCGGCACTGACCTCCCGATTCGATTTAGATTCGATTCACAAGGTTCCGATTCGATTTAGATTCGATTCAAGATCGATTCAATATCTTGGCTCAAAGATTGATCTCGGCTTTTAAAGAATCGATTCAGAATCAACCAAATGAGAATTGGGATTAATCTGAAAATCTATTATTTTACCCAGCTCTACTGACTAGCAATACATAGCACTCAGTGCCCTAACAGAGCATCTTGTCTTGTTCTTGCGTGTATCCCAGGCTGATCCAGTGCAGGGCAAGTGATGGCTTGCTCCTATTTGTCACGGACATTCCCAAGCTGGCCATCGAGTCGCCCCAGGAAAAAGATGCTCCCGTGCTCCAGGAGTCATCCAACGGGGAGCAGACCGCCAACGAGGGAAACACTGCTCTCAAATCAGTTTTGTCCATTGGCAAAACCCAGAGCAGCAGTTTCGACAGCGGTGAGAGACCTGTGGTCACATTCAAGGAGAACATCAAACCTCGGGAACAGAGCAAGGAACTAGCACGCAACTATAGCCATAAGGAGGCAGCCAAGGACCGCAGAGCCTTTGGCAATGGAAATGTGACTCCTGGCAAAGGAGAGCAGAAGAGAGATGGAAAGCGGAAAAGTGAGGTGAAGAAAAACACTCATGATAAAGCAGCTGAGACTGGAAAGCAGGTAATAAGGATTTGTTTTTCCTTTTTAGGCTGTTTTTGGTGTTTTGATGTTTGACTGCTTAACTGGCCTTACATGTATTTCTGAAGGTGAAAGCCCAGCCAGAAATACGGAAAACCCCAGTGTCGGAGGCCAGGAAAACTCCAGTTACCCCGACGACCTGCTCCTCCCAGTTCATCCCCATCCATCACCCTGGAGCTTTTCCACCCCTGCCTAGCCGACCAGGTTTGTCCACATGGCCTACAGGCTTTTTGTGTTAGATTATGCATTGAGTATTATGGCCTTATTATGTACTTGCATTACTCACCCTTAGTTTCATTACTCCTTCTTGAAGATTAATAATACTTTTATTTGTATAGCACTTTTTAGAGTCTTACAAAGTGTTTTTACAACAATTTGCAGCAAAGCAGCACATGGAATAAAATTTTTACAAAAACATAACTAAAACCAAATAAAGTTCTATAATCTAACGACATAATAATGAATACCAATATAATAATAATATCAATAAATGTCAATAAAATGAAAATAAATTGCAATTTAATTAAAATTATAGCAATTGAAAACTTGTGTAAATGGGTCTTTAATAAATGTTTGAAAGTAGACCAATCGTATATTTTCAGGTAGACTTTTCCAAATGCTCTAACTGCAAACAGGAAATGGTTTTACTCTTTAGGCCCAATTTAAGTGTGTTGTAGTAGTCTAACCTAGAAGGAAAGAATATCTTTATCCATATCAGGTTAGAGAAATTCTTACTATAGAGGTGTTTTTAATGGCCACAAATAACTGGACAAGCTTGTTTGCCCGAGTTTCAAGCGTGATGTCAGAATCAAAAGTTATTCCTAGCAGCAGATTTTTGTAAAGCAGCTTTCCAATGTTATTTAGAATTCTATTTGGGGGTCA
This sequence comes from Galaxias brevipinnis, assembly GCA_036023535.2. NCBI lineage: Eukaryota > Metazoa > Chordata > Actinopteri > Galaxiiformes > Galaxiidae > Galaxias > Galaxias brevipinnis. Next base: position 13,788 of record JAVQIZ010083627.1, read on the forward strand.
AATATGATCTCAGGTTTGCTCGCATGAAGTTGGAAAAGATTTTGGACATACAACTCTTGGTGTATTAAACGTTTTCATGCTCTCTGGACTTTTTAATTATAAAGGCAGTGTATAAACAGGGTGGACGCGAACCCTCAAAATAACAAAAAAAAAGACAAACACAAAAAAAAGACAATCAAACAGACTAACAGAAGAAAGAAAATGTGTTTCTAAATGGAAGCGTGGATAATGGAAAAGTACAAAAATACCTAGGTCACACCCGTAACTGCTAAAACCTTTGCAAGCTTTGCCCTTCTTCCAGTCATGTAAAAGACTATGTTCTCTGTTCCAGGTTTTCCTCCCCCGGCTTATGTCATTCCTCCACCTGTAGCCTTTTCCATGAACCCAGGCTTCAACTTCCCCAGCGTTTCAGTTCCAGGTCCTTTCCTGCAGCCCACAGCCCACCCTCAGGTGGCCAACCAGGTCCAGGCAGGGAAGCAGTCACACATTCCCTACAGCCAGCAGAGGCCCTCAGGACCAGGGCTGTCAGGCCAAGGCCCAGGGCCTATGAACCAGGGACAGCAGCCCCCCTCGCAGCAGGCCCTTCAGTCTGTACAGCTGCAGGTCCAGGCCTTGACTCAGCAGCAGCATTCGCCAACTAAGCTTGTGCAACCTAGTCAGATGGGGAAGAGCCCCCCTCACCCCCCTGGAGTGCAGCAGGTTTGTTATTGGGTTGGCTTGGTTCGATTTTGTACATTAAAACATATGCTTCACCTCTACTTGGATGTGACAAGCTGACAAATTCATCACTAAAATGTCAACGGGCGGGTTTAGAAAAGCGTAACAGATAATTTTACTTTATTTTTTTTAGTTTCTATTGCTGTGGTAAAAGCTAACCCATTGGGTGTTTCATGCTGGCCAACAGTACATGCAGGTGTCGGACCAGGCAGGCCAGATGTGGGGCCAGCACCAGGTCCAGGCTGCGATGCAAAAGATGCCCATGCAGATGCCCGTCAAGCAGCAGCAGACCCCACAGCAGTCCTACTACATGTCCTCCCAGGACCCGCACAAGCTGTTTGAGCACCAACTTCAGTCTGTTACCATGCAGGGGCCGGCACAGCACCTGCCCCCCAACATAGACAAAAAGATGAAGTACCCATGCAGTGAAGTGAAAATGCAGGATTTTTATTGGGAGCCACCGTACCGCATGGGAGATAACAGGCCAATCGTTGGGGAGAGGATTCATGGCAAGCGGTTGCCTGGTGGATTCTGTCCTGACCAGGAGACTGGATCAAGGGGGCCACCATATGAGGTAAGGGTTTTACTTTGAACTTTCCTCCAAGAGTGTGTTTGTTCTTATGGGGGGGGGGCACTACCTAGACCTACAAGCACTTATGTCAATAAACAAGTCAAAATAGGTCCTGAAATTGCTTTGATCTGTTTTGACAGAAAACATGTTTTTATGTTTAATTAAATATACCTTAATTGAACAATCAATAACTCAATAAGTTTAAGTGTCATATGAAGTGTGCAGTTGGCTATTATTTGAAAGCTAATACCGTGCTAATTTCTTGTTGGAACAATTGCACATATAACATATACACTAGGCCTAAGTGTTCATTACATTTTAATTAATCTTTAAAATGTAATGCATCAATCATTTCTAATGTCAGATGTTTGAAACTGGATATTAATTGAACAAGATGTCTTTAATGTCTGGGCAAAGGTGTTCCCAAATGCACATTTTCCTGCTTAACACTAAACCTAAATCTGTGTGCACTTCTGGCTGTCTTGCCGTGTGTGGGACGGTGGAATCATGCACACACATTTTACTAAACTAATCTAGCAATCCCTCGTATCCATCTAAAGATAATCTCATTAGCCACAGTTCTTTTTAAGGTTTAACCCAAATTATGTGGCTAGTTGTGTCTCACATGTAGAGCATGAATCACGTGATAGGAATTTGCTCGGCCAATATCATTCAGATTACTTTAAGATAGGAGCTGTTTTCAAGCAGATATTTGACTGATTACGGGGATATTAAGATCTCTCGTATGCCCCTTTCACTTAGACTTATTTTTCTTACTGCAAATGCGAGCGAGACGAAATCAAAACAACTTAAGTCGTGAAGGTTAGGGTTAAATTGTAAGATTCGTCTTTGATTTATCGTTCCATGTTTCAAGCCAGCAGTTGAAGGTGTATAGGGTATTTATTTATTTCAATTTCTTTTTGAATATTTGGCCGTGCAGAGAGCGGATATAAATGGGGGTGGTTCTGAGACCTCATTGCTTACTGGATGTCCACTTGAAAACCCCAATGACATTTCTGCTCTCAACCCAAAAACATTCTAAATATTGGTTTTTGAAGTGCTCATCTTGAAGTTTGGCATAATGGATATTATAACATTGTTTCCTGTGTATCTTTCTACGATTATTGGCCAACTACATATCGACAAATGGTTATACAGTGAGCACCATTACTTGTTGGACAGTGACACATTGTATAATTTTGGTTCCGTACTCTAGCCAGCCTGCCGTGCATACTTATGATGTATTAAATTGTCTTAAATCCAGTTTTCAAAGGTCGTAAAAAAATTGTGCGATTCTATTTGGAGTCTACATTGTATCTTTGCTATGTTGTGGTTGTGCTGTGCTTGTTTGGCGCAAGGGAAGCAAAGATGGTTGGATGGAACACCAGCATCTTCAAGTGTTCTATCTCTTGGCAACAAATATTTTGTCACCACATTCATGTATAGTAAGTTAAAACTCTGAATACACTTAAATAATATGTTGTAGCTAACTAGTGAACGTAACGACAAACATCACATCGGTATCTGCTCTCCATCAACGTTGTCGTTCTGTCTGTTTACTAGCTAGCTACCTAGCATATTGTTTAACCCTTTCCAGCCTGAGTCACAGAGTTCTAAAATTGTAATCTGTACCAAAATATGAAGTTGACGTTGTTACATCACACATCTAAACTTCCATACCATTTTGAAGAATCTAAATAATTATTTCCAGTGATATAAATATCTATATAATTATTTATTATGAAGAAGCTTTCATACACTAGGTTTTACAAAAATATTCTTCAGAAAAAACTTTTATATAAGATCAGTATTTTTAACCACTTTACATGGAGGAAACCTTAGTGTATGACATTTTCACAATTATGTGGAGAATGTATAACTGTGAACAGATTAGTATGTTTTGTTTAAAAGTTATGAGCATTTTTGAGCATTTTATTGATTTGTGGGCAGGTGGGTAAGACAAAAGGAGGACTTAGAATGTTAGCTTCATAAGATGTCTTGTTTTCTTACCAATTATCCAATCCTTATGTTAGGCTGTAATAACAGAATTAAAATACATCTACTTCAAAAAGACACAAATGCTAAAATTTGCAGGATCTTGGCAGGTGATCAGAGCCCATGTCCTCCTCCCCCATCTCACGGTCATGATATTTCAGCAGCACTGTCATGACCAGGAGAGCCTCACTTCCTGAGAAGTAATGCCTTTTTTTGTCAATGTCTCTACTATAAGGCCAAGCTTGTCAGCTGTCCACAGTCCTCCTCCAGAGGGGCTTGAGCAAAGGCCCTTGGCATCTGGCTCCATCAATCCTTACAATAGAGAAATGTACCACAATTAGTATACAGCAGTGTACTATTTCACAAGTCCTTACAGTAAACAAATTGTCTCCAAAGGCTTGTAGACCAACCAGAGTGGCCTAATGAAGGCAGTATTTTTATTTTCCTTATGAACAGCTAGCCACATATTATCCAAAATGTCCTGTAGATGGGTGCATGGGTAAGACTGCTTTATGTGAGTGACAAACATAATATGCTAAACATTGGATAAAGCCAGGTTCTTAATTATTGTTTCATTTTGTTGACCTATTAGAGGCAAAGGCTTTTACTGAAGAATTTTTTTGATATGTCTTCATCACTCCATAAATCTGAAAATACTGCCATCAGCCATAAAAAAAAGATTTTGCCATGTTTTTAGGAATAAAATGTTATATAAATCAGGCTATGATTGATATATGTACAAACCCTTCTCTAAACGGCCTCAGAATGTAGATAGGAATACAACTGGAAAGTTTCGTGTATGTAAGTGCTACTGAAGTGGAGATTTTGTACTGGGAGTAATACAGAATGAGAGAAAAAAACAATTTTGAGAAAACTGCTATCATAAATCAATATCAGCCAATGAGATAGCGTGTATAGATGCAAATCCCCCATTGTACTTTCACGATTGGTTGCTGAAACAAAGGAAATGACCATTATACAAATGTGTTCCTCTGTGCCAATCTGTACATTGCGTGGCACAGTAGCCTTGAGTGTTGATAGTGCTGTGGGCGGGACATTGCTGGAGACCACAGTGGTGACTACAGACAGTGGCTGCCTCAGAGCCTCAGAGCCAAAGTGGCACATTTTTTTTATTGTTTTATTTTATTGGCAATCGGATAAAGAAATACCAATAATCTGTAAAATGCTGAATATCGGCGCCAATAATCAGTCAACCCCTAGTCTTCTGCTTCTACTTGAAGTGTTGTGCGTTCAGAGATGCTCTTCTGAGTACCTCGGTTATAACGAGTGGTTATTGAGTTACTGTTGACTTTCTGTCAGCTTGAACCAGTCTGGCCATTCTCCTCTGACCTCTGCTATCAACAAGGCCTTTGCGTCCACAGAACTGCCACTTAATGGATATGTTCTCTTTTATGACCATTCTCTTTAAACCCTAGAGATGGTTGTAGGTGAGAATCCCTTTAGATCAGCAGTTTCTGAAATATTCAAACCAAGCCCCTCTGGCACCAACAATCCTTCCATTTTCAAAGTTACTTAAGTCACCTTTCTTCCCTATTCTAGTGCTTGGTTTGAACTTCAGCAGATCATCTTGACCATATCTAAATGCATTAAGTTGCAGCTGCTGATTAGATATTTGCATTAACTAGTAGTTGAACTGGTGTACCATAGGCCTGGTTCCATATATTTATTCTTCAGATATGGTGACCTATTATTTATTGTCTGCATTCAAAGGTCAATATTTTCACCTGTTATGTATGTTGTTGGTTTTTGCCACTGGGCGATTGGTAGTTTAATAGTAATAGTTTCTTTATTCTATATATATTACTCAACCTCTACTTTACTAGTTCACTTTCTGTTTGTCCTTCTGTCCTTCCCCTCCCTTTTGCTTTGTCTCACTAGGACAACAAGAGCACGCCTCTTCTCCCTCCCGACCTGTTAAAAACTCTAGCAGATTTTGAGGAGGAAGAGGAGCTGGTCTTTACTAAGCCTAATGATTTCTACCAGGCTTTGGCCGCCCCAATTAGCTCTGCTCCAGGACAAAACATATTTGTATGTAGTCTTACCCTTTCACCCTCCTGGCTTCATGCCACAATCTGGAGCATTGTTTTTGGTATGAATGTACCCATGAAAGGCAGTTTGGAAAGTGCTATAAATCTTGCAGTGGTCTTAAAGAAAGCTTGAGCCACTGATGCTCAAGTTTGTTACCGATTTTCTAAATGTTTGATTGTCCATAGTCAAACATACAAACCTACATTTCTGGATACAACCTCATCCGTTGATTTGCTATTAAGTAAATAAACTGGAATGCAAACGCTTTGATAGCAAGACCTATAGCAGCCTCTAACAGAAAATATAACCCTAACAATTTATGTGCTTAAGGTCTTTGAAGACAGCTTAGGCAAGGTAACATTTGTATTTTCAATTAATCTGTGGATCTGAAAATTTGACTCAACTTTTTTTCTGTTGTTTGGTCATACATTTGGTGTCGAATATTTTTCCAGTGCATGGTGCTGAATTATGTTGAGACAAAATTATTTCACAGCCCACATACACCCACCATTCTAGTACCAAACATGTATCTAGGTTTATGGTAAACGTTTGACATCAATTGCTATTATCTGTCTTTTACTTTCTCTACTGCAGTTGTCAAATCCGTCAAGAATGGAGAGCGGGCTAGAGGTGAACAGTCAATCATCCTCCCTCCTACCGTTGTCTGGATTCCCCATCCAGGTCAGTGTGCTCCGCACGTCCATCCACAAGCATTTTGGTCTGTAACAAACACTTATGTTACTTGCTCAAACATAATATAAGAAAGTAAGGGGCCGTGTCCACCGAACATGTTTTATTTTGCCAGCGCCTCTTCCCCATGCTTATACTAAAGTTAAAAAGACTCAGATTAAGACAAAAAAAGGTTAAAAGCTGTAACTTTAGCAGCTAGTAAGCAACAGTTAATTTAATGCCGCGAAACTAACGGCCATAGACATTGTACGACTTGCATGATTAAGAGCAAAAAAGGTGTCGGTGAAGCGTGTTGAAAACACACATTTCTATGAAAAAGTGCAGCGCCTCGCGCTTTGTTGTGTTTAGTGGACATGGCCCTTTTGCCTAAATGGCCAGGTAGGTGACTCATAGTCTCCAGGTAGGTGACTGATAGCCTTCATGGCCAGTTAGGTGACTGATAGCCTTCATGGCCAGGTAGGTGACTGATAGCCTTCATGGCCAGGTAGGTGACTGATAGTCTTCAGGTAGGTGACTGATAGTCTCCAGGTAGGTGACTGATAGTCTCCAGGTAGGTGACTCATAGTCTCCAGGTAGGTGACTCATAGTCTCCAGGTAGGTGACTGATAGTCTCCAGGTAGGTGACTGATAGTCTCCAGGTAGGTGACTCATAGTCTCCAGGTAGGTGACTGATAACCTTCAGGTAGGTGACTCATAGTCTCCAGGTAGGTGACTCATAGTCTCCAGGTAGGTGACTGATAGTCTCCAGGTAGGTGACTCATAGTCTCCAGGTAGGTGACTGATAGCCTTCTCTTTCTGTTTTCAGGATGGCTCTTTCCAAAACAACAGCATTTTCAGCCAGGCCTATGGAAAGAACATCTCTCCCAATCCAAAGCCAGATGTCCACATGGTGCACCAGGAGCCCTCACTCTACTCCCTCTTTGAAGGAACCCCTTGGTCCCCATCCCTACCGGCCAGCTCTGGTACAAACCTTTTCTTTCATCTCTTTGTCTCCTGTTGTTTAAATACCATCCTTTATGATGATTCAATCCATCACCCATTTCAGGGCAAATAAAAAATGTACAGCTAAAATGAACAAAGATGAATTTAGTATAAATCAAATTATAGATTCATTAGAAATTCCCAATTTTATACCCACTTCGGAATTCAAAAATGTATTCTAGTGATGAGATTAAATATTTTGACATGATGAATGGCAATATGATTTGCATCTTGGAGTTGAAATACTGTTTTACAAGTTATGTAATTCGTAAATAAGGGGATGACATGATGGCGCTTCCAAGAAAGCAACTCCTTGTCCTTTTTTCTAGTTTGTTCAGGTGTTTTTTTTCAGATTATTTATTGTAAATGGTGATCAAAATATATTAATTTTTTTTTTTGTAGTCTTACACGTTTTCTGCAATGGCCAGGCCCAGTGAGTCTAGTGCTGGCTCCTGTTTATTCTTAAACCACATCCAGACTTCTAAACCTACGTGTGGGCTGACCTTCAGTAAAAATAGCAACTGAAATGAAGCCACTGAGATACGAGATGCACAACATACATCGTTTGCTTATTCAAAACATGTATTATTTTTATTGTCAGTCTTAGATGAAGAACTATTTAGGCTACTGTTTACCTTGGGATTGCTTAGGAAAGTTTGCAACATTCTTAACAGTATTTAGGATAATGTATGAAAGGAATTTATGTTCAGAAGCCAAGCAAGTTCAAGTGTTGTATACAAATACAGCAAACTTATTTTTGCCCTCATGATTACATAATCCTTAGAATACCCAAAATATGAAACATGATATACCAAATTAGTGAGTTGCTCAGTCATGTTTTAACTTTTGTGTGATTTCATTAAAAATTTTGATTGGAGACTCGATGCATCATGAGAAATGATTGTCACACCCACTGTTAATATAATTCCACAACAGACCATTCAACACCAGCAAGCCAGTCCCCCCACTCTTCCAACCCCAGCAGTCTACCCTCATCTCCACCTACCCACAACCATGGCTCCATGCCCTTCTCCAACTTCGGTCCTATAGGCACGCCTGACAACAGAGACAGGAGAATGGTCGACCGCTGGAAGGCAGAGAAGACTGGTTAGTCTACAGCTAATCATGTTCTCTCTCCTTCATTCTCTCTCCTGCGTTCTCTCTCCTTCTGGATCAACAAAGTTCTGTTTAGTCTGTCCTTCTGTTTTGACCTGTCGTGATGCTCTACTGAAACGTCTATTTGTGTCTCTTATGGCGTATTTCTACAGTGAATATTGATATTCTAAAACGTATAGTGCTGCAGTTGATAATGGTGGTAATGCTTAACACCGTTTATTTAGGATGTGCTGGTGGATTTGGTCTGGACTACCTGCCTGCAGCAGCATCCTCTGCTGCCTCTGAGAGCAGCTGGCACCAAGGGTGCGGGGCCGGCAGCTCCTGGGCAGCACAAGAGACGCCCATGGAGGACTCCTCTACCGTATTGCTTGACAGCCTAAAGGTACCAATGCAAATGTATAAAGTTGTGATTTCCAGGTGTGTGTTGTGAATGTTGAACTGTAGCTGGCTCGCCTTTGTCCTTTTCAGTCTATCTGGTCCAGCTCCATGATGCAGCCCGGGCCGTCGGCCCTGGAGCAGCTCCTCATGCAGCAGAAGCAGAAGCAGCAGAGGGGACACGGCCCCATGAACCCACCACACTGAAGGCTGGACCAGGCTGTAGCACTCGTGTCAAGCATTCATATTAAAAAGGAGAAGAAGTTGAAATAACGACCTCCAAAATGGGAATTAACCCGGGCACAGTGGATGCTGGGTGCGACGAATGACCCAACAAGGCACACAACCCACTCCACCCCCTCGGCTGACGAGGAATGGTGCAGCCCTCCTCTCCTCTATCTCTGTGCTACTACACAGCAAGGAAGGGTGTGCAAGCACCTCCCACAACCGTGCGGAGGAGGTGAAAAGCTTCTGCTGGGTATTACTCGCAGGATTCTATACCTTGAGGAAACTGGACAAACCCCCCCTTCCGACAGCCAGCACGCCTCCTGAACTCTATATTGGCAGAGTTTTGAAAAATGTCATCCTTCCTGGGATTCTTTGGTCATCTTTCGCCAGAGCTCTTTTTCGGTGTGCATCTAACCAGTCTTTGTTTTACCTTCCATGACGGAGAGCAATGGTGGTGCGGTTTGTCGTTTTGGGGGAACGCAAAGTTGGCCTGTTTGAAGGTTAAGGTGCAGCAGCAGGAGAAAAAAAAAAAAAGAGACTGATCGTTCCAATTCCTCAGTTCATTTTCTTTATACCTGAGGAGGGCAGCTGTCTAGCGGAGTGAGGAAATAAAGAAGTTGTCCACAGCTATATTTGATAAAGATGGGGGAAAAGTATGGAAATACAGAATCAGAATAGAATGTCCGTAGTAGATTTGCTGATTGGACTGCAGACTTTCTTCACACGCTTAGGAAGTGTGTCTCCAGGTCGGTAGCGCATGGGCCTGCATTGCAACATTAGGAACCCCAATCAAAAGTGGTGGATTGGGGATTAGAGAGTTTGTCTTGGAGGTAGTGTAATTACTTTCAACAGAGATTGCAATTATTAGAAAATACTGTATTTTGTGATTTGTTTGTAGCCATTTTAGATTCAAGAAATGTTGGGTAAATGTGTCCAATAGTTTACTGCTTATGAGGGAGGTCTTCATATTTGTACCCTCTCTCCCTCCAACACATCTTCCCACATGTACGCATTGTTCTTTGAGGACAAAAATGTTACTTGCTAGTGAACTGGCATAACTATTCTTTTGGTCATGTCCTGCCTTTTTATAGTTTTAAACAGCTTAATGGCTCTCTGTGCCTGGTCAGTGTTTCATTACTAATATCATGGTTGGCAATGTCATGAAATGAGCTAGCAGAATGGGTCCAACAAAGCTGTCACTTCTCCAATACAGGTAGGGCACGAGCTTGTGAGATATTTGGTTGGAATAGACTGGACTACTATGTTATTGGTAAAACTCAAGCAAGCTCTGTGCGGTGAGCAAATGATATGTAGAACCACTATGATAATAACACTTATCAGAAAATACATCGCTTTGATCCTCTAAGTATCTCAGTTTTGTTAGCATCATTGGTCCCAGAGTGTTGCTTGGTTTTCACATGTTAGCTGTATCTTGGCTTTTAATTAATCTTTGAAATTGTGTGGGTGGCAAGTCCGGTCACCTGAGTTTGCAGTGTGAATCTCGTTTTGGCTGGTGATGATACCTTTGAGTAACCAGTCGGATGATTTGCTGATTTAGGTAAAACACGGTAAGCACTGATAAACAATGGAGAGGCTCTTCATGACCACGTTTGAAGATAAATTCAGACTAGAGTTCATTGTTGGAAAGAATTAGAAATGTAACTGTATGTAGTGGTTTCTTTATGGTATAGACTGCAAACAGCCTTTTTTTACCAGTTTGTTAAAGGAACACTGAATATCTTGTACGATGGAAAAGCGTGTTTTAATTTTCCTGTAAACATTTTATTAAAGCCAACTTCAAATGATGTGTATTTTCTGTGTGATTGTGCTTTCCTTGTTTCATTACAAATGTTTCGGAAATAAAATGAATATACATTGGATGAAGTGTCGATATATTTGGTTTACTCACGATTAGGGAAATGGAAAAACAATACCGGTGACTCAAGGTGGACTGTGCTGTGAGGCTTTGGTCATTTTCTGTATCTGCTCTCTACAATGAGAAGGATATTTGGATATTCTTAAAGGTTATGAATATGTGTTTGGTTTGTTGGGGAAATAAACATAATTTTGCTTAAAGCCAGATAGAGAACACAATTTTGGCAAAGTGATGACATTCCATTCTCAGTCTTGTTGGATATTAAAGGCCAAGCAAAATCAGTCCCCTGATCCAGCAGTGTTCAATGTCAAGTAGAAAATCACTTAAACTTGCATGATAATTTGGCATTTAAAAGATGTTATTAATGTGAGAGGGTTGTTGGAAGGCAGTGTGTCATTTGGAAAGGGGCTTATTTTTCTGAGCTTTTGTGTTTTGTCTATACTGTATGTAGTCATCCAGTAACCGTGAAATCAGCTATGCCTTTGAATAAAAATAAACTATGCTTTACTTGATCTGCTTTCTCATATTTTGTACCATTTGCACATATTCCAAAGAGTAGGTACAATAAGGTCATTGTGTCAAAAACACAGGTTAGTTACCTATACATGAGGTGTTCCAACAAAAATTGAATGAAATGCCAGATTGAAGGATCTCTCAAAGGTCATCAAAGAAAACATACTTACCGACCACTTCACTGGTACACCTGTTCAACTGCTAGTTAATGCAAATATCTACTCAACCCCAGCAACTCAATGCATATAGACATGGTCAAGACAAGCATCAGAATGGGGAAGAAAGGTGATTTAAGTGGCTTTGAACATGGCATGTTTGCTGGTGTTTTACGGGCTGGTTTGAGTGTTTCAGAAACTGCTGATCTACTGGGACTCACAACCATATTTAGGATTTACAGAGAATCGCCCGAAAAAGAACATATCTAGTGATTGACAGTTCTTATTATACCATGATGTACAATGGTATACCATTTCTTATGGGAGTTTAGAGATGCATCGTTAATTGCTCTGACAACATACACGGGTAAAACTTACCCACCTATTATGGTATGATTTAATCGGGCGGTTACCCCCTACGTCACAAAGTTACTCCCGAATTTACCGGGGTAAGCCAGTTACCTTCGTAGCAGGCCTCTGCTAAGAAATCGCAACTGTTTTGATCTCTGTAACCAACTCTCATACTGTACCTTTAAAATTCGGCGTGCAGTGACGCTCCATCTTCTAGTAGACTAGCCTACTGCATAGCGTTCTATCTCTATGGACTACTGCAACCTCGCCTCTTGCTGCGGTGATCTACGGCAAAACAAGGGAGAACAAATCAGTTTCAGACAGAGGAATTCAATTACTGGTCCAAAATGACAGAAACAAGCAAAACTCACGTTATTTTGCTGTCATGCGGAAGCTTCAACCCTATAACTAAAGGACACATTCACATGTTTGGTAAGCATCGCACTTTTCTATTTTTCGGAAATGGTGGTTCACAATACATAAGATAAATGGAATTCTGCGACTCGTAAAGTCCACTTAAATATTCCTAAGTAGGAATGTGGTAGTGGAATTGATGCCATACCGCCATGCAGGATGTGTTATCGCTGTCTAACAACGGGGTGCTGAAATGGGCGAGGGCCTTACACTGACGAAATTTGAAGAAGAAATATGTCTTGAAATGCAATGTGTATTATTTTCTGAGGGGATTTTATGCTTTTTTAATTTCCCTAAATGTTCCGTGTTATAGCCTATCCATTAAGGTTAATAGCTTCTGCGGTTAATTAAGGCCTTATCAAGGGGCTGATTGTAAGTTAATTTTTGTTTAGCAGAGTGAATTGAAAGCAAAAGCAAAACCAGTAGACTAAGAAAAATCTGACTACAATATATTTTATACACACTACCCTTTTAAAAAAGAGGTAAGCTACAGCCAATTTTAGGCAATGGCTGCGTCACCATCCAAAAAATGAATAGCCTAACCATTGCTACCATCCTATTTCCTTGTGTTCTACTTCATCTGCATTAATTACATGAGGATCTACCAACTATTTTAAGACATTTAAAGGAAAGAAAAAATAAAAATGCCTGTCTCACTTCAAATTAGATTCTGAAGATCATGATCTCTGCATGAATTCTAAACTTAAATTCTAAACTTAAGTTTCCTTTTATAAACACATATACTCTTATTATTTATCTATAGAAAAAGACAACCTAACAAAAAATGTATTGTTAGTGTGCTCAATGTTTTCCTGCACAAATTCAAATGTGTTTTATCTTTTACATGCAATGTTTTTATAATTTGGTAAAAAAAATAATAATAATAAAAAAAAGCTGTAGACCGTAGTGGGGAATGTCGCAGTAAATACATCGAGAACAGCATCTATCTTTCTGTGACCTATTTTTCACAACCATGATTTTTTCTGAATCTGTTGGAGTGGCTGCTATATATATTCAAGTGTAAGATAACTGGTCATTCTGATAAACTGGAATGATTCCCTGAATAGACAAGTTTTGATGACAGAGTTGTAATGTTGCATGCAACACAAAGTATGGGAATTGGAAATTGACTACTTTTTCTCACTTGGGCAAATTTTTTGGTGTACAGCCAATTATGTTATTCCAGAGCACGAAGTGAAAAATCCGTGATTTATTTGTTTTTACTACATATATGTAAAACAGCATAACTGTATTTATTGTGATCAACAAACTCAGTGTTCCTATCGATCCTTAATGGTATTCCTAAATAAAATATTTAGCTTTAGCTATACCACCCTACAGTATTTATGCCATCAACCCTATCATCTGGGCTTAAGCTGCACACAACTAATGGGACAGGAAACATGGGAGCACATCCTCTTGTCTTCATAAGAAAAAAGAAAAACTCACAAGAACAGGGGCATTATATAATGCTTTCTCTCCTTTAGGACATTCCCAGACTAGAATTCCTGGCTCTCCTATTTGCATATAGTAAATTTGATTATTAAACCTTTATTTAACCAGGAAAAAAGATCCCACTGAGATTAATAATCTCTTATTCAAGGGAGACCTGGTCAAGACAGGCAGCAGCATCCTCACAAAAACAACACATAGTTACAGACAGAGGACACAAAATAAGACAACATTGAGAGTTAAAAATTAACCAAATGGAACACATAATAAATCTATCTGCTTCTAGGGTCATCGGTGCAAAACTGTATCATATTCTCTGTTATCTGCTGTTAATCAAGTTTCGTTCACTGGATATGTAAGCCGATGTCAAGTATTTTTGAGTACGTTTTTTGTATTTATGAAAAGTAATGTTAGTATTTAATGCTACTTGTAAAATGGACATACTGCATGTCGCTGTCGGATGAATCTGGGAAATACCTTTTAAAAGGGTAGTATAAATTTACACTGCAGGTAAAACAACATATATAATGAATCTACTCTACATGAGAAGTTGTGACATTATTGTTATATTTGAAACGTCAGTCTGTTGTTTTCAACAAGATGAAGTTCATTAAGATGAACAAAGATCACTTATATTTCTCCAACATAAAACACCTTTTCCTGTAAACTAATCTGACACAATAAGGGCAAAGGACAATGACAATGATTATTTAACAGAAAATGCGGCTTACCACTGATATCACCTGTTTACCTCTATTAATTTTTTTTTTACAGAGAATGCCAGAGAAAACCTTCACAAAACAGGGAAATACATTGTGATTGGGGGCATCATCTCACCTGTGCATGATTCCTATGGTAAACCAGTAAGTAACTTTTAACCGTCATAATTTTTAAAGGTAATTAAAAATATGTACATTTAAACCAGATATATATACACACATATATATATAGATATCTATATATATATATATATATATATATATATACTGTGTATATCATGCAGCGATCTGGCATGACACCTTGATCTGGCTGCCGTGTACCACTAGCAATAAATCATTTAGTGATTCAATGTAACAAATGACTTAATTATAGCAGTTCCAATATAATCACATGTTCTTTTTTAAAAGTTATTTCAATACGGTGCCGCCCACTAAAAGTGGAAGTGGTTGCTGTGATCAAGTAGTTCATTTGTATGTTCCTTTGTGACCCGGTCAAGTAAAAAAAAAAGTTGTTACTCTTGGAAGCTCAGGTTAATCATGAAAGGTTGATTATGTAAAATAATCTGAGAGGATTCCCAGTGTTGTGTGTAAAGACTTCCATGTGTGTTCCAGGGCCTGGTACCCAGCAGACATCGCCTCGCCATGTGTCAGCTGGCAGTCCAATCCTCTGATTGGATCAGGTAAGTCCTAAAGAACAGTGTTGACCACACTACTGCTTTAAAAGTGGCAATTAACCTAAAACCTAAGACAGAAGAAGCATTTAAGTTTGTTGGGAAATGCACAAATTGAATTTGTCAGATTTTAATGCCTGCATATTGTATGATGATATTATATGATGGTTTATTGTCCAGAGTGGACCCATGGGAGTGTTACCAGGATACATGGCAGACCACATGTAGTGTTCTGGAACACCACCGGGACCTTATGAAGGTAAGACCACATGTAGTGTTCTGGAACACCACCGGGACCTTATGAAGGTAAGACCACATGTAGTGTTCTGGAACACCACCGTGACCTTATGAAGGTAAGACCACATGTAGTGTTCTGGAACACCACCGGGACCTTATGAAGGTAAGACCACATGTAGTGTTCTGGAACACCACCGTGACCTTATGAAGG
>JAVQIZ010083639.1:0-44590 GCA_036023535.2 Galaxias brevipinnis
TCCTCCCTCTCAGAATGGTCCTCTCTCTCTCTCTCTCTCTCTCTCTCTCTCTCTCTCGCTCTCTCTCTCTCTCTCGCTCGCTCTCTCTCTCTATTTCTTTTTTTCTCTCTCTCTCAGGGAGCTGTGATTTGGTATGAAATGTGTTGTGTCATGCCGGGCCGACAGCAGATGGGGAGGGGGGGGGCCACAACAGCCGGACACAGACCCACATTGACTATTCAATAGAATACTCATTCAACGCGGTATTTCCACCTCCACTCAGATCAAAGTCAGCGTTTTTCAGACTGAAGTCCACATTCCATGACAAATCAGATAAGGTTGGGTGTGTTTCCCTGCAGTGAGCGGCTTCTGTCTACTTTGTACCAAAAGTACTCCCAACGCACAGAGGTATAGAATCTCTACAGCACTGCAATGAGTGGGGCAGAGGATGGAGAGAAAAAAACTACATCTAGACAAACAACGTGACAGATGGAAAGAGAAAAGAGTGGGGAAGGCCGGAACCAAAATCTGTTTCTGGGAAAAAGGAAGGTAGAGCAAGAGAGAGAGAGAGAGGGAGAGAGAGAGAGAGAGAGAGAGAGAGATTGGGTGAGCGAGTAGAGACAGAGAGAGGCTGGACTCTGAGGCTGCGCTGAGTGCCATATCAGGATGCAAGGAAGGGAGAACCACAGCCGAGAGTACTGGAGGCGTCACCATAGAAACAAAGGAGGCTCCACTGATCTCATTAGAGGAGAGCAGCCAGGAGACCAGCATTCTAAAAGACACGGAGAAACTACGAGAAGAAGAGGGGGGAGAGAGAGAGAGAGAGAGAGAGAGAGAGAGGGAGAGAGAGAGAGAGAGAGAGAGAGAAAGAGCGAGAGAGAGAGAGAGAGAGAGAGAGACCGCAAGAGAGAGAGGGAGGGTGGTAACAAGAATCTGGGAGATGAATATTCTGTTATATTTGCTTCTTCGGCTAGATGAAGCATTGAAATGAAGTCAGACTAACAGTTGACTCTTTTACAGAGTGCTTTGTTGAAGCATGGTGTTACTTCGCTGAAATGAATGGAAAAGGAGGTGGAGGACTCTCGAGTGATCGACTTGGTGGCTGCGCTTTGTGCCCATGTGTTTGTGGAAGTGGAAAAGCAATCTAATTGAGCACGGCGACTGCTCTTGTGACTCAGCCGAAATATAACGCACCTTTTTTACATTTATACATATAAAACAAATGACTTGGGAAATGTCTGTGAAATATCCATGAACCACCACCCCCCACCCCCCACCCCCGATCCTAAACTCTTACCAGGAGTAGCCTCAGTGAATACCATGCCAGCTGGTCTCCATGGCAACAAAGACTTCTCATAAACGACTGAGCCGAGGGTTCACAGTTGATGAAGTGCTCATATAATGTCTTTGACACACGGTTATGTACACTTCAACTCGGCCTATCTCTACATCCATGTCTCTAGGAGATTGCTTTTTAATTTTCTTTTTAATTTGCCCATGGAAATAATCAATAGAGTATTCGATGATGCACTTTCCGTTTGACATCGATCCACACAACTTTTACCCAGGGTAACGTCCGTGGCACAGCAATGTTTCAGTGACATTCTACATCCCCCATACAACGCTATAGAAAGATGCCAAAATGCGCTCCTGAGTCATTTCTCTGATGGACCATAAGAGCAAATCAATTGTTTAAGTTCAGGCAGTGCCCGGGGCCAACGCCAGCTTTCATGTAATGGACATTAGCTTATCATAATGACAGCCGGCGCTCAATAAAATACACTCATCCATATTTGGCAGGTGGATAAGGAGATAACATGGTTGAACGGGGCCAAAGCACTTGTGCTATAAAAACTCATTAGATATTCTGAAAGTGGAAGATTCCATGTTGTTTCTATGTTGTCAAACATATCATCACACAAACACTTCATAATTGAATTTGTTCGAGAGACTCTAGACTAAACAGACTACATGCGATTGTATTCATTTTAGGCAATGCGCTGCAAGCTAATTTCCCCAGTGTGTGGCTGGCAGTTGTTTTTTTTTTCTCCCCGAGATGAAATGTAAGCAAGGCAGCCAGTAGATAGGCCGTAGCCGAGTAGAGACAGTGCCTGGCTCACCGCAGGGTCCTGACCCTCCCTGACGACAAGCTCTCAGATCAATCAGCTCCCCGGGGTAAGGCTGGCTGTAGACACCCCTTCTCCGACCGCGTGCCCCCCCTCCCCCCACCATCGATCTCTGTCTCAGACAAACATCAACAACAACTAGCAAGCCACCACTCTCGACCCGACACATGCACAAATGCCTCCTATTTCACCTCTCCTCCTCCATTTCCTGTGGCGCTTTAGAAGCTGAAAATGGTTGTGCCGCCAGACAGTCAGTCAGTCAGTCCCTTATGGCAGGGGATTTCTGTGCCTTAATGAAGGAACTGACTGGCACCCATCCAGACAATGCTCCCTCCAATTGCCCCAAACTCTAATCAGAGTGGGCCACGTTTCCCCCCAATACCGCTTAGTGCTGATGAGTTTCTGTGAAACATCTAAAATAACAGACAGACACGTGAATCACAGCAGGCGTTCTTTGCTGCTGGAGTCTGGCCTCAGACAAAGTGAGTGATGTATGGGCCTCATTTGCTGCCCAACTTGTTAAAAGCTTTAAAGCATCATGACTTGCCGGTGCGGCCCGCCTCACTTCCTGGTAAAAGACCTCTTAGGGTTGCCCTTGTGGATGCCGGATGATATATAGGAGTGAGATGTATAAGCAGGCATGGGAATCAACCCCTTAAGGCCGAGGCCTGTAAAAACAAACACTAACACACGGACGCACATCTATATTCAACACACTCCCAAACATACACACAAAGACCATCTCCCCAGCTCCTCTAATCCGACTGTCTAAAAACCTCCTCCCCTTCCTCCCCACCCCAACAGGCAGGCAGGCCAAATAAGCTCCGTCCCACGGCCGCCAGGCTGAGAGGAGCCTCTGTGAAAGCCCCGTGGGAGCGCCCCTCAGCAGGGTGGCAGAAGCCAGCTGGCCCACACGCCACCACCAGCCACCCCCTGAAATATGTCCTGCCAGTCCTGTAACAAAGCCGAGCGGCGCAGTGCTCAGAAGGCAGCGTTGCATGGCGGCGGAGCATTAGGACTGAATGAAGTCGGGGCGCTACCTGTCGCCGCACGCTGGCAAGCTCGCCGGTCATGCGTGGCATCTGCGTGGGGCGCAGCGGAACTCTCCAGACAAAGAGGAATGGGAGTCTCAAGACGATAGCCTTCCTCCCTTACTAATAAACGAGGGAGTTGAATGAATCAGCACGTGCTCAGCAGTGATCAGAACGCGATATAGATCTTGTCATCATTCAGTCCACTTTATGAATAGGTTGTTTACATCACTGGCTATGAGAAAGATGTATCTAGTTTTTTTAGGCAACAGTGTGTTGGCTAGTGGAATTGGCAGTCATCAGAGTTGGCCAGAAGTGCTTACTAATACTGCTCTCTTTTCTCGTTCCTGTATTGATACATTGCGACCACGTGCTGTGAGAAAATCCTCTCAGAGCAACATTATTATTCAGGTGAGAGAGGAGTTCACTACTACATCAATAGACGGCACTAAACTGGGCCCTTGACAGTGTTAATGACACATTGACATCTAGCCTACGCTGCTGAATGAGAGCACGTACTAGAAAACTGATGAAAATATCGGCGACATAAGATTTTATTTTTAGCAACGCTGACAATCGAAAGTGTGTGTCAGCGAGGGATCGATGCACGTCGTGCTCTGTGGCATAAGACGAGGTGTCGCTCTCCAGTGTTTGACTGTGAGCCCACCGAGTCCTTCCCTGTAGCCCGTGGGGAGAGGGGGGGATTCACATCTCAGAGTAAACGGCCATTTCTACTGGAATAACACCCACTTAAATAAATGGCTCACAGAGCCATGGGTGAGACGCACCACTGCCCATTCAGCCCCTCCACCCCAGCCTCCTCAGCCCCTACCCTCAGTACTGTGAGCAGCAAAGAGTCAGCAGGGGAGAGCCCACGTCATCTGTCCACATGGGTTCAAGAATTATCCTCTCCTCAACCCTCATCTACCTGCCCCCATGTCAACCTTTCTTTAATCTCCCCTCATCTCCTCCCTCACTTTGGTTCTTCCTTCCTCTCCTCTCTGCTCCCCCCCTCCCTCCATCCTGTGCTCCACCCCGGTCGTGCCCTCCTCGTCTCCTCCATTATGGTCCAGCGGGGACGTGGTGACGGTGGTGTAGACGGCAGAGCGAATCCAACTCCATCCACACGATAACTACCTCTCAGTGTGATGATAAGGTGAGCTGAGGACGAGAGCAGGGAGCAGAGGGACTGACTGGGTCTGTAGACCGTCTTCGGCCTCACTTGACTGCTAGATTATGTTTTAAAGACAGAGACCCTATGGTGAGGAGAGAGCATCTAACACATTCACACAACACCTATGTTAAATTTTGGATCACAATATAGGACTAAATATTAGAGGTGCAAGGTATATTGTCATATTAATACTGCAATGATTTCCTGGATGGATCAACACTATCTAGTGTGGGACGGGGGGGGGGGGGGTAATTCGCCTACAGTGAAAACTAATCAATTATTTATTCATTTGTTCCACTGGCTTCTCTTCAGAGAGTGGCTGATGAGGAATGATCCAGCACACGTACTCCAGTCTGGCCCAGCCTTGTGTTTCCACAGTCTACCACGCATCCATTAGTCCAAACCACAGAACCTTATTAGGACTGTATCCCTATCAATCAGATTGCATGGAAGATGTGGCCCGGATCCACGGCTTCTGTTTGGCACTGACAAGAGCTCAAAACCCGGAACCAAACAGTGTGTGGAGCACAGCCTGCTGCATTGCATGCAGGCCAGATCGGCTACTACCGAGTGTTCAAGAGAGAGGCCCGGCGATCCCTGGTGTGAGTTGTGGAGGAGGTGTGATTGTATCACTGGGAGAGTGAGGCGGCACTGTTACTCAGATGGCATTTGTGCTGCAAACACAGAGCACACGTACAGGCACAGGCCCACAGAAACACACACACACACTCTCTCACACACTAGCACACATCTTGTGTAATGTCAATAGTCCTGTTGGTTAAGATCAGCCACTTTTTGGGAAACATGGTAAAATGGATTCACTGAGAAAAAGGTTGACGATGACCCCTGGGATTGTAAAAAACATATACATTAGGTTAACATAAATCAGATACCCCAATAGGACTAATTCATAAAGTCACAGGGATGATATATTTGTTTGAGACACCAGACCTTCCACCAGTATGCAACATTTCACCAGAATTCATTCCGCACAGCAACTCCCACTATGAAAGTACACAAGTATTGACAAGTAATGGTCCATTGACGGTGCAGCAACACAATAATATACTCCCTCAGGTTGGGAAGCTAGGAGATTGCTTCAGGAAACGCAATCGCAGCAAAAACACTCTTTTGTTGGCAGGAAAGTAGAGCAGGCCTCCTATAATGTATGACATACGAGCAGCAAGAGATTACACAAACTTCAAGCAAGTCAAATAACAATGTCCAATCAATCTGTTGTACCCAGCCCTAACATGGCTTGTGGACCTGTTTGTAAAATGGCATGTCTTTACAGTGAAATCCACCATGCTCAATCCGCTCCAGAACCATCCCACTGCAGCTGAAAGCAGCGTGTCAATATATACAGTATGTAGATCTCCATGACGTTGTTATACAGCGAGAGTCTGCGATTTCAACCGTATCTTGTCCATCCATACAATGCTAACCCCCAACATGGCAGATCAGACAGGAGGGCTATGGGTGCACTAGCAGCCAGCAGGGAGACGACGCCACAAACCACTTTGATTCAGCCTCTGTAAGGAGGAGGAGTGGTGAACAGAATCTATTCCCTGTTCAATATTCTATTGATCCGGGTGGGAGCACAGCGAGGCAGATATATGCTCTCATTAGCAACTCAAAACGTCTTATTGGAACCTGGTTAAGGTCTATCCCTCCCCCTGCACAACCAACCTCTAGGACTTTTCATTTACCTAGGCCAGCGTATCTGATTTTACAGTGCAGAAATGGTGGCCCCAGTCTTATTGGCCAACAGGTGTCAAAGAGGCAGTACATGCATTTTTAATGGTGGTGGTGGCCACACCCTGAACAAACAACTGCATCAACATCAACTGCTTTGGTAGCTGTGTGTGTATTTCCTTATGCACGCATTCTCATACAATCTCCAGATGTCTATCTTTATATCAATGAACCTTGCCGAAAAGAACTCGTGGGTCATTATCCGTCCTCTAATTGCAATGGGTCCCTGCACACCACATCCTGGAGGAAGCGGAAACGGTGATTTGTGGTGCATGGTGTGCCCGTGCGAGGGTGCACGTGCAGGTTGTGTGCACACGCACGTTTCCACAAACGCCCCTCGCCCATTGGCTGCGGGAGTGGTTGACAACAGGGCCCCGATCTCTCGGTGTGGTGACGCACTGATAAGGCATCCAGACTGCTCCTGTAATGGCCCCCATCCACCACCCAGTCCCTCAATTATGGTTATCATGTCAGCCTGCTCGGCTCCAATTTAATAAGGGCTGCCTGTGCCTCTCTCAGCCGCTCCCATCCACATGAATAAGTAAATATGGCTTCAGCCATGGTGACAGGCCCCAACTAGAGAGCCTCAGAACCTGTCAATAAGCCTGACTTCTACGCACTATTGACAGGCCAGCTGGTCCCCTCTCTCCCTCATGTTTTACAGCCACAGATAAACACACGCGCGCGCGCACACACACACTTACACGCCACACTACCCGAGCACACACAGGGCGGCCAGTGGTTACTATGAGACCAGAGCGTGTTCCAGGGACTGGGCTTATTACCTTTCCAACTCCTGCTTCCTCCTTTTCACATTTCAGTGAGCAAGAACAAAAGGTTTGGCCGACTGAAACCAGCGTCAAAGGCTGGGAGCGAACGACAAGCCTCGGCTGCCTACCTTTTGACTGTTTATTGCAACGAGGTGTTGAGCTGACGTAAGCCCCCATAGATGGGGCAGATAAATCTCAGGGCCATTAGGTAGACAGGGCCAGCTCACTCCCTGGTGGTGCTCAGGAACCCCTGTGGACTTTCCTTCATGTAACACTACCCCCCTACCATCCCCCCTGCTCATCGTGGCCTCCACCCTCTCCCCTGTGGTCACTAAGAGAGGCGCACAGCTATACCCTCGGCTCCTCTGACGCCACAAACATTCACTGCTGTGGTTTCCAGGGCAGACTTTGATAAATTAACTTTGTAAAAAAACTGTTCTTTCTTTAATGCTTAGAAATGGCCATCTTCTGACACATGTTTCTCACGTTGGAATCTGGAACATACAGCTACATACATCCTGAACTATCTTCTTTCCGATGAATTCAAGATTCAGACGAAGTTTTCTATCTCAAGGTGTTTTTATACACTATGGCTTTGCCATCTGGACCTCTTGGCTATATTGTACCCTGAACATTAGAAGCTCAACACATACACGCACCAACACAGACACACACACTCACTGGTCTCCCTCATTTATCCATGCTGACCATCAGGTCTGTCAGTTAGCCGCTGTATGAGCCATTAGCCCAGTACTCACCCAGTTAGGACCACCACAAAATCCATTACATTCCAGCCATTACGCAGATAGGAGCCTTTGTGAAATGCAAAGCCAAGAGCAATGATCTTAATGCCCGCCTCAAAACAAAATATTCCAATGAAATATGGCTCCGTATCGTCCTGTTGGAGAAGAAAAACAGAAAGCATTAGAATTAATATACCAGTTTATGTCTACCACTAATGGTTGGTGTAGCTGTTTAGAATAAGAGTCCAGTCCATATTAATCTAAAATGTGACAATATTCTACCCTGGATGTGGGTTGTAAAGATTTCATAGCTTCTCTTTATGACAATGTGCCATCAATATGTCCAACAGAGCCGTTGTACATCTGCTCAAAGGCAATTTGTCTTTACAAAGGAAAATGTCCTGCATTGCATTCTTAGAAAAACAAAGGGCAGTTCTTTCTCTGTGCTATGGGCAGACGGGCCTTGCTGTATTTACCCTTTTGATGGGATCTTCCCACAGAGTGAAGTAGTGATCCTAAGATGGCTGTGAGCTCACAGATTAAAGGGCACTCTGTTGGGGGGCTAGTAAGCCGACATGGCAGAGCTACCCTGCTGTCTGGAAACCCCCTAGACCCCACCCTACCACATCCACCGTTCCCCACAATTGCTGCATCACTACATACATACACTTGATCTGGTGTGTGGAGAGACCAAAGATAGATTCAGTCAGTTATGACGTCTTGCTACTTACCAAGCGCTCAGACATGGGGGTCTTGTCATTGGCTGGGAGATGCTGCTCCAAGGCAAGGACAATACAGTTTGCTATGATGGTTGCCAGGATCATGTATTCAAATGGAGTGAGAGATGGTTAAGGAAACTTGCAGGGGAAGACTGAAAACATCACAGTACTAGACATACATTTGCTAATATACACAAAGTAATATGGAGACACATTATAAAGACAATCTATTTATCAATACTTGTAACTGTTCAAAGTACTATATATTGGGACATTTTTCAATATTGAGCAAATTCAGGGTTTCTTGTCTAAGAGACAACTTAAAAACATGATTTGCTGTGCTAATCTACCCTATAGTGCTATCTATGTTGTCTACTGATTCATCCCCAAGAGGATAGCTGCACTGCTTCCTAAAAGGAAACATATGCTACATCAGTAGAGGGATTGGACCAACTGACATCTGGTCTATGATACTCTTGGCTCTTGCCACAGGATCCTACATGCAGCCAAGAAATGCATATGCAAGTCAAAGTTTGATAAATGTTCTTGCAGGACTGAGTGTACTGAACCAGTTATGTAAGTAATGGAGGCCATTACACTCTTAATGGGAATTAATTGCAATATCTTGCATGTTCATTAAACAATGCTGAAATAATATGTTGGTAGAACATTTTTGAGAGAAAGTCTACAAGTCAGCAAAAACTGTAAAATGAAACACAGAATCAACAGGTTGTGTCCACCTCCTTCAGGAAAACACGTTATGGCCCTGAGCAATTCATACAGTAGCATCTAACCATCTGCCTTAACCATTTATTCAGATGGATTGTTTATTGAATGGCACACCCACCTAGAATACCTTAGACGTTTGTGTTTATGAGACCGGACGAGCGTTATTGCTGGCTAATGGCGATAAAATAGTGGGAGAGTTCAGCACCTTGGACAGCGCCAGTTCTGAACTAAGCTGGTCTGGCGTGAAGAGTGCTGTGTTGTTCAGAACAGTTTACATATTTGGAAGTACGCTTTTTTTTTTTTTTGGGGGGGGGTCTTAATATCCACCCCTTTAATTTCTACAAATTAGTTAAAATGTTCTCTTGCAGAAGTAGGCTACTATTAAGGACAGTTCAGGACAATGCCAGTCTTGCCAAGACAAAAACATACACAATTTATATTCCGAGATGTCGACTACTGGTTGCTCCATACCAGCCCAAAAGACAACTTAGCGAGTACTACCAAGACATTAATGAGCCTGAAGGATTTTTCTGAATACCTATGCATGCATTGGTCCGCCATTTCAAACATTCTGAAAGGATATGGCCATTCTGTGATCTTTTTAGCATATTTCCGTATGATGTTATCCTCACTGAAGATAAATAGAGACCGATTGACACTGAGACAGCTCTGCTTAACAGGTATTGGATTATATATGGCCATTGTCCTGGCTCTTTGGGCCATTGTTTGCTTGTACACCCTTGGGCCGCTTGGGGGGATAACCTGCCGGTTCCCCCCTCTCCCAGGGCCCCCTGGAGAGCCACCTCCATACCGGTTGGGCAGTTCGTTGGGCAATTCAAAACGAGCCATTCTAGAATCGCATAAATCTTGATAGAGATATCAAAACTGACACTAAATAAGAGATACAGAAGAAGCATCACAAAAAGCTCAGTTGTTCCAGCCACAAGTTCCTTTTGCTTTGTGTGATGTCCAAGAGAATATTCAAACAACATTCAAAAAGGGTGATTTTTCTTCAGCATAGATCGCTTCTCTTTCTTTCCTGGTCACACTTTCAGTTCCCTTAAAGAAAGTTTATAATTCCATCTCAATGTGTTCCATAGATGTCCCTTGTCTTTCTGGAATGGCTGGATGTAATGCGTTTGAAGTAATGCACAGCCTATTCGTCTCCATGGGGAAAACCTTAAAAAAACTGCGAATTTAATGCACACAAATATACAACAATAATACTTCTCATCAATCACAGTTTGCACACGAAAGGACAGTCGCAACTATGGTCTTCCACTTGGAATCCAAATGCAGCGGATGCATCATTTGGGTGTCTTCTCCACGAAATAAATATCGTAACGACCATAAGTTAGTCTAATCTTCATGTTATGTCGACCGATGTTCCGTATGGTCAATATATCTTTTTGTCGCACAATTCGCGCCATTAGCCCTCCAATTCATTTCGGTAAAAGAAAAAATGAAAAAAAAATCCAGATGTGGCGCCTCTTCTTCCGCTAAATAACAAGCAGTGTATAATGTAACACTTTCTCTAGCCACTGCTTCTTATGAATCGACCCACGTGACCAAAAAGACGCCAGTGACTCCACCTGTGCCGTCTCTGTATCCATAGCACCAAGGAGGAAGAGCAGGCAAAAAGGTTTTCTCTCTCTCTCTCTCTCTGAATGGTCACCATCACGTAAAACAGAAAGGCAATGTCAAAGTAAAAAAAAAAAAAATCAGATCCCATCATTATCTCATCCCCGTCTTGTACTTTCTGCATGTTCTACATGTTACCATTGTACAAGAAAATATATTGAGCAACAGGGCGGGGTTGTGCCAGCAAGGCATTTGCAATAGAACTACAACAGCACAGCATATATATTGTTCACCTTCTAGTAATTAGGAAATAGACCTGATTGGCTTCAACTCAGTTAACCTGAGCTATTATAATGGTCTCAGCTGAATAACATACTAAACCCTTCTTTATCATGCCACAATTGAAATGAGTCTGCCTAGAAATGTATCACAACAAATACCTTTACATGAATTAAATTAAGTCACAGGTGTTTTAAAAAATATATTTTATTGCTATTAGAGCCCTAAAAATTCCTTCTCTAAAAAGAGATGCGTCTGCCAAAGACAAGATTTGCATTCAAACATGTAAGTACGTGTTTCATTTCTAGTCTAAAATCGAATCCTTGAGGAGTATCCAAGCATAGTTTGAGGTTAAGCGTGAGACCAACGGGGAGCGGGATTAGAGGGGCAGAGATTCCTCATCAGTGAGTCATGTAGGTGTCTCAACAACTGACTGCGGCGCAGTCTCATTGGTCTGGCCTCTCTGCGCTATGACAGCGGCAGAGTGCCGACACTTAGGAGAGCAACACTGGCAGCTGTAGTACTTGCTCTTGATCCTCCAGAAGTTATCGCCATAGTCAAATCTGAACGAAGCACAACAGAGGACAGACAAATGTTTTTTTTTTTCTTCCTTTCAGAGCACTTAGACGCATGTGTGTTTATTTAAATAATCACAGGGCTATTCAAAGATAATTGAAACCGTGGTTTGCTATACTTATGCTTCAAGTTGTACAGGATTCTTACCCTATTTGGTCCCCTGCTTTGATAGGTTTGCTGGAGAAGAAAGCAATGCGTGGGAAGCGCAGGTCCTGGTGCATGGTGAACACACGCACTGCCAGCAGGTTAGGCTCACACAGATGGTTGATGAAGCGTCCAATGTTGCCAAAGCGCCTGGCATCTACACAGTGGGCATCACCTACCTGCAATACAGTTGATGGCCCAAAAGGTCAGTACTGCCAGGAGACTTTGCTCCTTCAGTGGCTGCTTTAGTCTTTTGAATTATTTCATTCAACATTTATTTTAAACATTTAAAAGAACCAAGAGTATTAGAACAAGAGCATACTAAGGCACTCGATGGAAAATCTAAGACAGCATAAAGCTGTCTGCAGCACCTCCTCTTGGTCAATAACGGAAAATATATTTGTGTTGTGTAAATCTTAAATCAATGAGACATTATTAAATGTATGTAATATTGTGCTGAGGAGCAGTATATAAATCAACATCACCTTATTGTCAAGAGTGAAGAGGTAAGAGTCGGTTTCCCTGTTGTCAGCTTCGGCATCTGAGATGATCTCCCCAACATACCTAGATTGAAAACACCACACACGCAACAATATGTCACAGCTCCTAACAACTGCATGGGATCAAAAGCAAACTACGTGGACAATTGAAATTGTCACTTTAATTTATTTAATGTCTCACTCGCAAATGAAGGTTCCTTGCTGGACGTCCTGCAGCACTCGAACCCCCCAGCCCATTGTTTCAGTCCTGTAGAGCTGCAGTCGCTTTCTGAACGGAGGACAGGACAAACGCAAAACAACTCAATTAACTAACAGACATGAAAGGCTTAGCATCGATTTAGCATGTTAGCAACGACGTCGCGAGAGACTCCGTTCCGTTCTATGGCTAAAACAACAAGATGAGCATGTTAGTCCATCTGGGACGTCAATTTACCGGAGTCCATTTTGGACCACACGGTTCCTGCAGGTCCTCCAACAGGAACATGCGTGGTTACACTCAAACAAGACCGGCGGCTCCTTCTGACAGAACTCCAGCGGCAGACGACCTTCCTGCACACAGACAAATGCAGCGGCTAACGTGTCAACAAAAAAAGATGGTAAAAAAAAAAAAGTACGTCCTATCTTTTAAACCAACGAAATAAAATGTGAGTACAATCCCTTACCTTATCGTACCAACAACGTAGACTAAGCTGGCCACACATACAGGTGCTGGAGGAGCAGTCATCAGTACATGAGCAGTGCTACAAGACAAATCCATCATGACCATCATTGACTCAAACAGGACTCCTCTCACACAGAACTATTGCGGATATACTTAAAGTTCCATAGGGCACGGGAACCTCACCTGTAGGTGGGTCATGTCCTTGTCTATGTTGAGTGCAGAGGTGACACAGCTATCTGGAATGTATTTGAAGTTCTGGGGACAGGGCTCCTGGTCCACCCCGTTGACGCAGGTAATGGGGATGGCCTCGTATCCCCGGGAGATGTCCCTGGATAGGACGGCAGCAACATTTCTCAGGAAACAAGCCATTTACGGTTTCATGATTGACATTAGTGAGGGAGCTCTAATATTACCTGCTCAGGATCTTCTCTCCGTGACTGTCGCGGTTTCTCCTGGCATCCGTCAGCTTCTTGTTGGTGCTGAGGGCCGTCCAGATCTTGGAGCCGTAAACGCAACAGTCCAAAGCCATCTCTCCCTCCCGGTTCCTCAGATTAACATCTGCCCCGCAGGATAGAAACAGCCTGGGGGGTGCATGGCTGTGCTTAAGACTCTGTCCCACCATACCAGAACTAGCTCATGTAGTCACAGTCTTCATGATGTCTGAACCAGAGTCTGACAGTAAGACAATTACCTTCAAGCAATTGAACCAAAGTGGCAGGGAATTGTCAACTCACGTTACACACTCCATGTGGTTCTCCCTGGCAGCAATGTGGAGCGGTGTGTCCCCGTGGTAGTTGGCCGCCTGGAGGTCACAGCGGGCGTCCAACAGGAGCTGGGCGATGTCATCACAACCGGACAGAGCCACCCAGTGGAGGCAGACGTTCTCCTCCTGCAGACAGGTTCAGGGGTCAGAGTTCCACAAGGAAACCACTTCATTTGGAAAACAGTGTGTCCAATTAGTGTTACTGTATGAAACAATTATTTTTGACCAAATAGTGTAATCAATCATCACTTTCCTATTTTGATGAGAGAAAAAAAATGTATCAAATGTTAGCCAATTGTTCTCAAGGTGTCACAACTTCCTTGTGTATTGCCTTTTTGAGGCTACAAGAGCATCTAAGACATAAGCGGAACAAGATTATGCACCCCATGGGAGGGCACCAGTCAGTAGGGTGACCTCGCATCACATCGGCCCTGTCAGTGTCTGTGAGAGAGAGAGAGAGAGAGAAAGAGAAAGAGAAAGAGAAAGAGATGCACTGCAAGGTGGTCTCCTGTACTGACCTTATCTCTCATGTTAACATCTGCTCCTTTGGACAAAAGCAGCTGCACGAGCTCTTTGTGCTTGTACTCTATGGCCCAGGTGATGGGAGTCCATCCACCATCATCCTGCAGTCAAACACAGACCAGCACAGCATTGACTTCACTTTACATACATGGATGTTTATTTTCATTTATTTTATTTATTGTATGCTCTCCTCCATGCTTGACGGACAGTGTGGGTGGGTACCTGATAATTTATGTATTTGGATGCTTTTGATAGCAGATGATGCACGACATCACAATGTCCCAGTTTGGCTGCCAGATGAAGGCAGGTGGAGCCTTTGTAATCCTAATGGGGGGTGGGGGGGTGGGGGGGGGGCAATTAGTTTGCACGGTCAGGTTGGCTTATTCATGAACAGATAATACACTAGACAAATTCTTAAGTCCTGACAGAGCGGGACATTTAACACAGAACAACATAAAACACAGAGAAGATGATGTGGTATTATATAGAAGGTGACTGACAGGCGGACCAACCTTGTGGCTGACAGCCGCCCCGGCCCTCAGCAGGTACTTGACCGTGTCCAGATGGTTGTTCTCAGACGCATCCATCAGCGGGGTCCTCTGCTCCTCATCGAACATGTCCAGGTTGGCTCCAGCCTAAACAGGGAACGGCAGCGACCATTACCTCCCACCCCACTACGAAGTCCCCCGCATCAGGGTTCCCATCACTTACTCAGCAGGAGGGCATGGCCCTGGGTATCCCCACGGGGTAGGCCCCACATTGACGGGTCGACCTGGAAGCTAAAGTGTCGCGCTGCTCTATGTAAACGGTGGCTCTCCTCACCTGGACCAGCATGTGGCAGATCTCCTGGAATCCCCCAGCAGCTGCTGCGTGCAAGGGAGTCCGCTTGTTCTGGCTCTCCATCACGTAGTTGGGGTCTTTACCTTCCACTATGAGGAAATGTTTTTCATACACGTTAAGAATGCTACATTGTCTGGATTAAGAATGTGAATATGATAACCATTAAATGGATACAATCTAAAATATTTAGTCATTGCTAGCCACCTTGCTATAAACATAGTAAGTATTGAGACAGCGCACATTGAACTTTACCCCATCCATTTCAAAAAATGTTTAAGTAATGCAAACTTTTGCTAAATATATATAAACAAACAAATAAATATATATGTATGTATTCCATGCAATACATGGGCCACAAGGTTTTGTTTGGCAAGAAGAGTGAGTGGCTCAAAATAGCAGATTGTTTGGTTTGAGATTCAGTAAAATAATACACTAGACAAATTCTTAAGTCCTGACAGAGAGGGACATTTAACACAGAACAACAGGAAACACAGAGAAGATGATGTGGTCGTGTAGTAAAATAACGAAAAATGCTGCATGTTCTCACCCAGCAGATGAATGACTTTATGGAGCTCTCCTTCTGCTGCAGAGATGTACAACTGCTTTGTTGGGTACTTCACTTTCTTTGGCTTCAAACTGCATTCAAAGAACAGATACCACGTTCTATATAGGAGCATGCAAACTGATTTTCTATAAGAATAAGAATGATCTGAATGAATCACAAAGTTTTTGTGACATTACTTTTCATCATCCAGTGCCATGAGGATTTTCTCAAGGGTCTCTATAGCAGGAGCTTCTTCAGGACCTGTTGGCTCTCCTGTTGACCTGATGCAAGATATATATTTACTAAACATGTTTACTAGATATTTGGCTCAAATGACACCAACAAATACACTTGCCAAAATAGGTTAAAAAAAATATATATAGTAAATTAGAAAAATAAAAATTTCATAAAGGCTACAAACTTGTCTGGACTGGTGTCTCTCCCCCTCTGAGGATCCATGGTCTTCTTAGCCCTGAGAATCACAGTGGGTGTCGTGGACACAGTGGGCAGGTTGGGCACAGCAGCCACAGCTGCCACAGTGCAGCCAGGCTCAGCTGTGGGGTCGGAGGGCAGAGGGTGTGGTTTGGGCAGAGGGTCCGGTTTGGGCAAAGGGTCTGGTTTGGGCAGAGTGACATTGTGCGCCCCGCTGGCATCTTCCCCACAGTGAGGGCAGAACCTGCGCTCCTTCAAAATGGAGGCGCAGCCGCGATGGAACCGGTGGGAGATGCTGCCGTAAGGTCGACACTCCATAAAGGTCCCCTGGATTGGAACAACAACACTTAGCTATAGTCACACATTTAGGTGGAGGAAATACGCTGGTGCCAGGTATACTTCAGCATGTCCCCTTCACTCACCGCCCTGCAGAAGAGGCCACAGCCAGGGCAGCACTGATGTTTGACCATTCCAGCCCGGTGGTCCTCACAGAGTATCAGCAGGTGGACCGTGTTGGAGGGACGCATCATCTCCTGTTTCACCACTCTCCTCTGGCACCGAGTCACCTGGGATACAGCAGACGAAAGAAAAAGATTGCCATGGAATTTTTCTCAGTATAAATATAGTGAATGAGATTACAAAAGGGGGACCAGCCATTTAAAGCTTATCCTTTGTTCTGCAGAGTTCCTCTGGATCTTACAGTGCCATCCACACTCTCTGTGGCCATACAGGTCTGCTCCGGCACGGAGGAGTCTCCATTGCAGGGGGTCTCCATCCGGCAACAGCACAGTGGCAGTTCCTCAGCCAAGTCGGTGTCTGTCACCTCAGTGTCCGCTGACAAATGTTCAGAGCAAGTCATTATCCATTTAGCACCCCAAACATACAAGCGGAAGGCTGAGACAAACGAGCAGTATATATGATGAACTGTGTTACCACCTGAGATGGAAGGAGACAGCAGCTCCTCTTGTGCTTTAAGGTCCAGACAATCCAAAGCCAACTCTGTGTATCCCACATGGTTTCCCTCCAGGCCTTCCTCTAATTTCGCTACCCTGAGAGGATGGGCCAACTCTCCCACTTTCCCAGGCTCTGCTTGGCTCTCCTGGAGAGTCATTCCCTCAGTCAGCGATCCCGCATTCCCAACGTTGCTGCCTGGGTTCTCTTTCTGAGATACAAAAAAAGCACTGGTTGCTGACTGTTGACCTATCAGAGTGATGACAGATATAGGTGACTGTATATGCAAACGTAATGAACCATTACCTGCTGCTTTAGCACCTTGACCTTCTTCTTCGGAACAAAGTTGTACATCCCCATCTTCCTTTTCCTTCTCTTAACCGCTGAAGACATTGAGATGTGAGTTTAACGGCGGTTTATTTACGTCAGTCAACCAAATAATATCCGCCATCTTACAGAGCGTGCTAGCAACAAACCTGTGTGGGATTTGGTCTCGACAGTTGTCTTGCCTGTGTCTTTCTGGTTCAGAGTTAGCTTCACCGGTGATGGGCCTACCTGTTTCTCTACATCTGCCTTGCTTGACACTTCTTTCCTGCTTAGGGACTTCCAGAGAACAAAAAAGAAAGGTTTGTGGTACGGAACTGAAACCTAAAGGATTAAACTTATTCCAGTTGTCTTTTTAAATCACTAAGTAATACGCTATGTCATTTTACATTCTGAAACTTACCATCCGTGCAGCAGGAGTATTGGTGATTTTACTTGGTGTATTAGTATTGCCTTCTGAAGAAGTATCTAGACAGGGTGACAGTCTTTGTAACTCTGACCTCCCAACAGACACTCTCTCCCGCTCTACACCAGTAGAAAACAAACCATAAGGAGAACCGGTAGTGTTCACAGACAAGGATCCCGGTGGTCTACTGGATATGGCCACGCCATTATTGCAGATGGGTGATCCATGGAAGGTGGTTATTTTGGTTTCAGACTTCTTGCTACTGTGTGGCAAGGCACTCTGAGTTCTCTGGCTCTTGGATCCAATGCTGGTCCTAGAGTTGGGGTTAGGAGGTGGTCTGGTAACCCCAGTCTCCTCACTGACTTTGCCACCATCCATGGGTCTCTGCTGGACATCCATGGGTCTCTACCTCAATCTTAAATAAAATATAAAAATACAAAAGGGAAGAAAAATGAAACTGTACATTATCATAAACGTATGGACACAATTCGCTACAAATGTTATTATTCACTTTTGCTTGATAAGTAAAACAGATCCGAGCTGCCACAACATCCTTACATAAGAGCAAAGATGAGTACTGCAACTGTAACCAAACATACCAAAGCTAAACCAACAGTAAAGCAAACCGGAAGTGAGGTTTAAGCAATGGGGGAGCAACATGCACACAACGACTCAGAACGATATCTTCCCAAAAGTTTGGCTAACGTTAGTAGTGTAGATTCATACCAGGAGCAGCAGCTCTGTCGGTAACTGTAGCCGTTGATAGAAAGTAGAAGGGGGCAGGGAAAGACCGAGGAAGCGTACAATGTTTTCCCCTTTCTTCCCCACCCTCACGTCATGTGACTAAGGCACTTTTCATTGGTCCTTTGCAGAGCGAGCATGCTCAATGAGTTCAGTGCTGTAGAACATGTGGGACAACTTTCAAATAGCAGTGAATGGAACTGGCCACTGAGAGGCAGAGCGTTACTACACATTAAATAGTTTTGCACAGTTTGCTCAATATATACCCATTGATTATAGACTGCATGATGCAAAAGAGAATGGTACTAAAGATTATGGTAAATCCGCTGAACCAATGTGTGATTTGTTCTTTGTACCAGACCATGATCGCCCAATTTTACTGGATTTTACTGATAAAAATAAAACAATGCCAACAATAAACAATACAACATTTAATTGCATTGACAACTCAACATTTAAAAGAAATTGTTAAGACAATAAATAAAGTTTGTAGTGTTTAGGATTGTTACTTGATAGCCAGATGACACTAAATTGTTATTAAACACACATTAAGTTAAATAGCATAACAGAATGATTCGTTGATTAGATGATTAACATTACAATGTTTTCTTCTTTGAAAACTCAAAAAATGTATTATCCGTGAATTGCCATAAAAAAATGGAAATGAAAGAACAAGGCACGGATTCATGTAGTGCACTACTATGCACCTCCCTACACTGAGCAATGAGATGACAACACTTAAAAATTTGAACTTACTTGAACACACTATACTCGACTATATAACATAATAGCATTAACATTTTTAGCGGCATATTGGAAGCAGGTAGTGTCCTGTAGATGTTATTAATTATACAATATTTTGCATTAGTAGTATAACAAATGCAATGCATTTGGTATTAAAACACTATCCATGATGTTAAAAAATGTCAGACATCACGGATGCCATCTTTAAGACTAGAGTCCTAAATTGTGACAGTAAACAATGTAAAACTAAAATTGGCTTCAGAAAATATAAAAAAATTAAATCAAAACAGTGAATTTAATTTCACTCTTTAAAAAATTCAAAGAGATACAGTGATGATTGAGTAGGTGCAAAAGGAAATGTTGACAGCAACGAAGAAGTGGACGTCACTGTATTTGTTCGGTACGAAGTCGCAAATGTTCTTCTGCTGGCGTTCAAGTGTTTGGGCGGCAGCTTTCGCGATAAGAGGGAGGAAGCTCTGCAACATAAAGTATACCTATCAGACAGTAACCCACAGTGTTAAACTACAGAACTAACGCAGGTATGATAACACCTCCTAGATATGAGGGCATTGTCACTAAACAGGTCGCACCCATGGAGGAGTGGTTTATTTGAAACTCAACTCGATACTCAAAGTTTTTGATATGTTCTTAGCTAAGTGGGTTTTCCTTTGTAATATACTGGATGAAAGTTATTTAACAATAAACATACTAATTTAAAGAAAACAGTGCTACTAGTAGGACTAGGCATAAAACAGTAAATAACCCTCTTTACACAGTGGTCCTGTACGGCCATTACATTAAAAATAGATAGTGCAGCTAACTGACCATGTTGGGGTGCTGTGGCACTGTACTCGGGAGGCAGGATGAAGCCAGCTGGCATTACGGGAGCACTGCCCTCAGAGAAGACAGGTAGGGGGGCCACTGGTCCACCGCCGTCCGTGGCAGCGACCGGTCGTTGGTTCTGGGGGAAGGTGAGCCCTGGGGCATAACTAAAGGATAAGGGGGACGCTGGGGTCTGTGGTCCAAGGCCAGCCAGCTGGGCGGGACTCTTAGTGAAGGCCATGCTCATTGGCCGACCAGCCACAATGGCTCCCGTGCCATGCTCGACTGGAGGAGCGCTAGGGGATGTGTAGGAGGAAGCTCTGTTCCTGGGAGCAGGGCGCGGAGCTGTGCGGGGGGGTGCTTTAGGGGACACTTTGAGGGCCGGCCTGGGGTCAGCCGTCGGGGTGGAGGTAGGGGTTATTGATGGCTCTGTGGTGGGTGTGGGGGTTGAGGAAGTGGGTTTGGTAGAAGCACGTGCTTTGCGGTCCAACGAGATGTTCCCGATGCGGATGGGCAGCGTCAACACAACTTCAGGAGATTTCAGACCGACCTGCAAGGTGTCAGAGAGTGAACAGGAGTATGCAGATCAGGCCAGCTCAATAGTTTGAGGACAGACCTGTAGCTTAATCGCAAGGGTCGTGACTGGTTATGGCTTGGTCAAGAAAACATTTTAGAAAGGGAGTGTTTTTATGATGGCATCATACAACTCACTCAATGTGATAGATTACAAGAAAGTTGCTTACTTGAATGTAGTATTCGATGTTAATGAGACCAGAGTCAGAGACGTGCGACTGAGGAAGAGGAGGAACAATGATCTTATCCTTCCATTCCATCTGCCTGCCAGCTTTAACCCCAGCTCCTTGCACTTCTGCTATTGTCCTTAGGTCAATAGTCGGCTTCTTGGTCTGATAGGTAACTCTCTGTGAAAAGAGTATACAAGGTCAGGCTACAAAACATATTTGTTAGGAATTTCACATTGATTGTAAAACGAGTTCCTGTCCATCAGATTACTAATAATAGTATTTCGATACCTGAATCAGACTGGCTACCACGGCGCCAGTGTTCTTGCCAGAGTCGTTGTTGATGTCAGCCGTGAGGTTGATGATCTGGCCGGGGGTGTACCCCCGCAGCTCACACTGGGCCTTCAGATCCACCGTACCCGTCTTCATTAGCATGTAGGTGAACTTCTGAGTCACAGCTGAACAACTGGGGCCCTATTACAACAAATGACAACACAGAGTTAACAATACAAATTGAGTTGCCTGGTATGAACTGGTATGATCTGTATGGTGTCACTCTTGCTGTTTGCTTTCTCACCAGTATGTCTGGCACTTCATTGAGGTTGAGGAGACGTAGAAGGTAGAAGGGCTTCTCCACCTTAAAGTCCTTAGAGAAACGGGGCGTGTCAATAAAAGCCCTTACTCTGTATGTGATCTGTCCATAGTTTCCTTCAAAGGATGTGGGAGCAGAGTCTGTGGTAATAAATAAAACATGTTTACACTGGTATAGTGATTAGGTCCCAAGCTTAAAAAAAAAAAAAAAAATTTTAATGGGGCAAAAACATGTTATAAGAGACACCGTACAAATTCTACCTTAGTAAAATGATGTATACCGGTCAAAACATTATGCGCTTTAAACTGTGATCCAAAATCCATATTCTTCGATCTTCATAATGAACCATGAACACAGATTTTACCAGCCAATTATGTTTTACTCTTTTCACAGTACATTACCGTTTGGAATGAAAGGCAACTAGCATGTGTCTAAAGGCTACAGCATATGTCTTATTTTTCCCAGGTAAAATGCTGATGCAGGTTTCAAACAAGTCAAAATATTAGCATAACATTAAAGACCGGTTGGATTGGTTTAGGTTGCTATGACTCACTGTTGTTAAAGTGACAGCTAAGGAAAGGGAGTGCTGGTCTCTGACTAAGGCAAAAATCAAAGGTGGACAGAAATTTAAAAAAAGACTAGTCTGATAATACATTATATTACGTAACATTGATTCAACCAAAATTATAATAGGCCTGAAGAAAACATTGATAATAGAACCGATAATAGGACCTGTAGAAAGGTAAACACCCAATGACTCACTGTAACAAGAACAGCTCGATGCAAGACAAATATGAAGCGCGATGCCAGGTCACATAATTGGTTGAAATATATAATAAGACACTACTTGTACTAAAGCACACACAGATGCAAACATTCTAAAGGCATTTTGAATGCACATCGCAGCCCAAGCTAAAGTGAATTGTTGTATGCAGATTATTCGAACATGTTAATAACCATATGATGCATTTAAATGTGAACATGCCAGGGCATGTCCAGATGAAAAAAGCAGGGAAACCCAGTTAAGAATGTTCTGTCAGGAGTGCTAAAACCAGTCACTCAGCAGTCTTACCTGGTATGATAAACTTAAAGGGAAAGCTGTGATCTCCTGGTTTCAGAGTTCCTGGGACAGAGACAAAACACAATAGGAAAGTGGTTTAGACAAAGGCCTGATTGTTTTCTTAATAGGAATGACGTCTCATTTCAGGGTGGGGAAATGATGACACAAGGAACATGTTTAAAATGCATAAATAAACAAAAACAAAACATTCATTGACTCTTTAAAAATAAAAGTGGGTGGACTGTGACAAATAAGGTGGAACTATCATTACCCCTCTACTGTTTCTAGGGCTGCTACACTGAGGTAGTTAACTAGGGGAAGAAAACATACTGTGTGACCAACTGAAAATATTCTGCTGGTGTGATCAATACCTTTGTCTGCCACAGAGACACTGCTGTTGAAGTACTGCTCCTCATCAGTCCAGGCTGTGTCATTGATCTTGCTGGTAACCCCAGAGAAGCCGTTACAATTCACCTTAATTTCTACAGGAGAGAACACAGCAGAGTTCAGAAGGATAGACTACTCATTAAACTTAAACTTGTATGACTTGCCTGTAGGGTAAAGTACATGTCTTGGGACATTGTCTTTAAAAGGTATTTAAAATGTATTATTGCATACAAAAAGATCCAAAGCATATACATCGTTGTATTTGGTTAGGCATAAAAATCCTCATAAAACAACATAAGATATAAATAAACATGTGTGATATTGACTGTCAATCCTTTTTGGAGATTACGTTTGGATGACTAAGGCTGCCTCTGCCTGACCAGAAATGCAAACAAACCGGAGTCCCAACATTGACACTAGAAACTTGCTGAACAAAAGAATATGTTCCATTCAATATGTAACAAAAATGTTTCTCACGTACAGATACAGATTTAAGAAAGATCTTCTCAGCATCTGCTCTCGTAGAAAGAAACAAGGACATACCAAGGCTTTGACCACCTGGTGTAGGATTTCACCTCTAATCTACTCATACCTCTACTCAGCCTTAGCAGTAATTGGAGCCACTCACTTTGTACTTGTAAAATAAAGTATTCTATTGCCACATGTCGGCATCTTTTTCATAAAGTATCAGTTAGGTAATCATTGTCAGTCTTGTCAAAGCCTCAAGGTTGCCCATTTTGAGGTTGAGTTTGTCAGATTAATTGGGTCGTGTTGTAAATCAAACTAGTGCCCTTATGCAACTTGATGAAAAAGGTCTGGGAAAGGTTGAGCAAAATATACAAAAAAATGTGTCAT
This sequence comes from Galaxias brevipinnis, assembly GCA_036023535.2. Lineage (NCBI taxonomy): Eukaryota > Metazoa > Chordata > Actinopteri > Galaxiiformes > Galaxiidae > Galaxias > Galaxias brevipinnis. Next base: position 23,491 of record JAVQIZ010083639.1, read on the forward strand.
CTTCTTGCCATGATTTGCTCAGTTTTTTTCTTCTTCTTCCCAGACAAAATTTGACAGTTTAAAATTTCTCACGTAATTGAATGTAGTGTGATAATAACCTACTTGCAAACAAATATCAGGTATTGTACAGTAGCCAATGTGTGTGACTTTCTTTACTAATAATGTGGGCTAAGAAAGTGTGTATATTAAGATGTCAGTTTGCAGAGTGCATGTCAGCCATTTTGATTTATTATATGTGTTGATCAACATGCCTGTGCTTGGGTTGGCATGAAGAATAAACAGGCCAATGGGTAAAAATTTTGCCATGACAGTGCTCAGCCAGAGTGAACCAATGAGCAGTTAATATTAAAATGTTGTCTTTGTTAGCAAAACAACTGGTAAGAGGCCAACCAGATGGCTGCTATTTGATCCAAGTTGCCTAAGAAATTGCCCTGAGCCATCTTTTCAATTATTGTACATATGGCATTCAGAGTCCTCTTTTCAGACCAGTTAAATGAGAACAAGTTATTTCTACAGCTAGACCTATTCACATTAAGACTAAAATATTATCACAGCCTATGGTGCATTGTACATTGAACGCCTAAACATAAAATACACTAGAAATACATAGAACATGTGAACGTTTAGTTTATAGAATAATATAGAATGTTATGAACAAATTGTTTGAGTGTCCATTGGTTTCCCTTGGTGGGGGAATCAAAAAAAACATAGTTCTCTATAAGGCTTACACTTTTTTTATGAAGTTGAAATATAGAATGTAGGCCTAGCTGATGTTGTGTTACGGTTTAGTTCCTTCGTGTTAATCATACAAAGACATAAACAAGAGTAATGTTTGCTATAGTATAAACAAGAGTTGCGAACAAAATCTAGAGGATAAACACTTCCTTGTTTGGAACACCAATGTCTCACTACTGGTGTGAAAAGTTTGGAAAATTTACCTTTACAAAGAAGAGGCTGCGACACGGTAATTTTGACGGTGCCCGAAATTGACTCTCCCGGACTGTAAACATCTTTATTGTTGGTTAAAACAATATCGAACTCCTTCAGTTTTTCTTTTGTCTTTGCCATCGTGAGTGTGTTCCACCAACTGCAGTACAACCTGTGAGCACGTCGCTTGAGCCACACGCATTAATTTCCTAAAATGACGTCAGGCAGGCACCTGTAAACTCTTGCTGTGTTCGAAATCGCCTACTGTGCACCCCTAACATAGTAAATATGAACTAATTCAGTAAGTTAAGGAAGCATAGAAGGCGAATCCGAACCAGCGTCTTTCTTTTCCATGGGAATCGGTTGTGTCGCGGGATTAGTTTCCTATTGATCTATCTCCAGCAGACTTTTTGAAAAAAAAAAATCTGCAACAATAATATTCCTGTAAAACACAGAATAAATGTTTTCTAAATAGTTTTTGTTGTAGGAAATGCAGAATGCGTCCCAATTTATCAATTCATTGCTACAAGTGAATTTGGAACCCTCTTGCCTCTAAGTAACACCCATTTTTGGCCTTTTACACTCACACAATGCAACCACAATTATAATGCAATACAAAAAAAATAGACAAGGCCCTAAAGGAAACCAACAACTATGTTATAATTCGTCACATTACTCTCTGTAGACCAACTGGAATCACTTTTTTACTGTCTTCTCCACAATGGTTAAGCTCAATCATCTCTCTCCGCAAAATGGGTCTGAAAATGTAATTTTGTCATATTACGTGCATTACTGCAACCTAACTATTAATGCATTTTCTTGCACCAAACGCACAACAGCAATGCATTGTGGGTGATATACACCTTTGGAGTCACCATCGTTGTCCACTCACTCCCTCAGCCCTCCGAGGGTCGATCTCACCAACTTCACTTCAGATTTTCATACAACTGGAAAGACACTTAAGATGGCGGGGATTCCCCTGGGGGCAAGTGCCAGGGGAAGTCAACTAGGGCATGTTGAAAAAAAATCAGGAAGGACCCCCGATGAGGCAATATAGAGTCATTTCTCAACTCCTTTTACGTTCTGCTGTTTGATTGTGAAATGCTAAATGAGATAAATGTTTCATTGGTATCTGATGAAAAACATATCAAAAGATTGAAAATGGGTGATCTATTGCTTTAATTTACAATTGCAATATGTTTTTGGCAAAACAAAAACAACATTTGTAGTTGTGTTTTATCTAGTTTTTAAAATGTCACTGTTCATAGTTGGTGTTAATCTAAGTATATTTTTTAATTAAAGTGAAATACATTAGTAATATGACTATTGTATTGGTTCATCATACTGTAATATATCCTCTGAGGGCTCTAACTCAATTTTATTTTCACCTTTTCTTTGACCCATCCTGAAGGACTGGAATGATTTGCAAAACGTCTGTGAACCAAAACAATACAAAAGAGGATCTAGGCAACCATTTACACTTGCAAATATTAAGGATACATAATAAGCTGTCTCTAATTTTAAAAGTGTACGACACTCATTGGGAAAGTATTTTTTTATCACAACGGCAATTGTTCGTACCACATTAAGTGGGAGAAAACACAGTCCAAATATGAGCAAACACACCCCAATCATTCTCTTAGACTTGACCTTCACTGCCAAACCCTTGCTGGTGTTGCTATTGAGGCAAGAGACTAAATTTGCCAGGCGGCCATAACAAGCAGCAGACACTGAAAAAGGCAGGAGAAAACCAAAGATGAATAAAAAAAAGTTTATGGGGAAATACAGATTTGTAAGATTATTCTGATGGATGGTCAGACACTGGAAGTTGGTGCCTTCTTTGCTGGATGGAAGCATGATGCCATAGACCAGAGACTTGATGAGAAGTACAAGCCACACTCCACCGCACAGCCTCTGAACAAACTTCTTTTCTTTCATGCGAGAGCTTTTCTTAAAATGCACAACTGCCATGTAACGATGAAAGCTGATTAGAGTGAGGAAGATGGTACTGCCATAGAAGTGCGAGCTTAGAAGGGAGATCTTCAGTTGGCACGCAAACCCGCCAAATGGCCAGTCGTTGCCCGTTACAAAGTACATAGCCATCATAGGGGCTGTCGGAGTTGCAATGGCATCACTTAGAGCCAAGTTGAACTGAAGAACGGTTCCTGTGTTCCACTTTGGCATGCGGCAACAGAACACCCACAGACTGAAACTGTTGAGGAAGAAGCCAAGCAGAAAGATGAGGCAGATGAAAACAGGGATGGAAATATGCTGGGGCTCTGCCACACAGGAGCCAGAGGTATTGTTGTTCTGTCCGGTGCTGTTCAGGTGCAGTAGGGTGCCACTCACAGTGCTGTTCATTTTCTCACGTTTGCTGAAAAGAAACAGTGGATTTAGATATTTATGGGCAATAAGTTTAATGAATAAAATAACTGTAGTTACATTCAGCATTTTTGGAGGAAAATGATTTTTAACCCAAGTAATAATGTTAAATCAATAATTGTTATTGTACAATTGACAAACTACTACTAATCTACAAACTCTACTATGGCATTATGAAACACTATCACACTTCACCACTTATGTCTTGAATTGTTACATTGCGATAAGAACAAGCACCGAGTGGCTATATATGATTTCAAATGACCAATTTTTACATAAGATGTATGTAAGATCTTATAACCTACTGCTGCTTTGTTTGTTTGTTACCTTACCCGAAGTTTCAGAATTCGTCCTCAGTGCTGCAGCATGTAAAATGAGAAGTACTGCTTCTCTATAAGATATTTTCTGCCTGAATTGGGCGGAGGTGTTGATGACAGTTTCCCAGAGAAAAGCTAGTTCCAAAGTAATAGCACAGTTTTAGGAAAATATTTTTTTTTATGTGAGTCAACCACCATGATAGTAATATTACAACCAAATATGGGTAATGGTAAAATGTAGAGCTAAGAATGAGTAAAATATCAAATCAACCATATTCAAGATGTGAATAGCATAAATGACACTTTATAATATGATCGGTTTTTCACTTATTCTCAATCTTAGTCTGAGAGATTAGCAGAATAAAGTAATGGTGGAAGTTACATTTACTATGAAAAGGGGCAGTGGGTCACATTTTTATCTTTCCTTGTTGGTTGGTAGAGGAGGACTGTTCTTGAAAATGGTAATCCCTATTCCTTACGCAATTTAAAGGGAATGGTCAGGTAGCTACAATGATCAATACCCCACAATCCAGAATTGTTGCAGTCTTACAAAGTTGGAGTTGCAAAGTCAGAGGTGCAATGGCATCACTTAGAGCCAGGTGGAACTGAAAAACGGTTCTAGTGCTCCACTGTGGCATGAGGAACCGGAACACCCACAGACTGAAACTGTTGAGGGGGAAGCCGAGCAGAACGGTCGGGCAGAAGAGAACTGCGACGGAAATTGTCTTGGGCTCTGTCACACAGGCTTTACAGTTTTGTTGACTGTAGTTCAGGGCCACTTGGGCAGCCACTTTGCTGCTCATCTTCAGATAAGAGTAGGATGCACAGTAGACAATGACCTTGCCGTGAACCCTAATAAAGGCAAGATGGTAAGTGAATGTTTGTTATTGTAATGTGCTGAGTGGAAAAGCACTTGGCAATCGTAATTGAAATTGAATATGAAACCTTAATAATGTCAATTATCAAATGTTTATTTGTTGTGTATTGCAAAAATCAGCAACGAATTGTGTTAATGAGTTAAATAAAATGTATTTACCAAATGAAATAAATCACACTTAACCCTTGTGTGGTGTTTAAAATGTTTACAAATAGATGAACTATACAAGGATACATTTTTTTATCCTGAAACTTCATGACCTTCGCTTACTTTACATCAGGAACATTTAAAAAAAAAAAAAAATGTTGAGTACACATGCTATAACCCCCCCACACATTTATGTCCTTTATATGATGTTCGGGTCAATTTGACCCGCATACGCACAGAGACACAGAAAACACACAAAAACATGCACACTTACAAACACAGACACACACTCAATCACTCACACACTCACCCCACCCACCCACTCACTCATATTATTCTGGATATGATCAACTTTGAGGGGACACGCGTTTCCAGGGAGCAGTAGAAAGAGACGGCCAATACACATTTACGTGCCTGCTTTCGGATCCTCAACCTTGCAGTTGTCTATAGGTAAAGAGGGGAGTCAACTGAACATCTGTGGGATGCCACAATGTCTTTGGAGATCGTCTATACATTGTTGAGGGCCATCAGGTTTGAAGACTGAGAATCTAGACCTGCTATGCGGCAGTTGGCAGCAATTCACACTGTGTGGGACAAGTGGGTGGACCGGCTACCACTTTCTTACAACCCTTGGCCCAATGTAACTATGGGCGTATGGCTTGTGGGCTTTAGAGGACGTTGCCCCTTGATGCAGTATATGCCCTCCAAACCAGCAAAGTATGGAATCAAAATCTGAACTGCCTGTGATGCTATTTCCTCTTATGCATGGTACATGAACATGAATACAGGGAAGCCAGAGGGAGGAACACCGGAGAGGAACTAGAGGGCATGTGTGGTGCTGGATATTGCAGGGCCTCAGTGGCCACATCATCACTTGCAATCATTTTTTCACACTGCACTGCCAGTAACAGGAACTTCTCAAAAGAAGGCTGGCAATTGCTTGTTGGAACAATCTGAAAAAAGAATTCACTCCCTACTGTGTTCGTTCCTCCGACTTTGTGTTTATCACGAACCCTACCCTGGCATCCTACATTACCAAAAAGGGCAAATATTTGGTGCTCATGTGCATTCTACATAGCGATGGAAGGATCAGTGGCCGGGAGGGTCAATGTTGATTATAACACCACCAAAAGAGGGATAGGCAACTTGGACTAGCTGCAATCCTGCTACAGTTGCCAAGGGTCCTGCTACAGCTGCAATCTGGATGGCAGTCAATCTAAACTTGTGTTTCAATTTGTTGTAAATCATCTGCATTTGCAAATAACATTTGAGACGTTTTTGAGAGATCCATTTCATAGCCAGTGACCATAACAATTTATGTTTGGTTTTCGTCTTTCTCTTGTTCATCACCTGTATTTGCTTTACAGCTTTGATTTATAAATGTATTTCCTAGATAAGCATGATATATGCCACCCAAGTCTTTATTACAGTGAATTTTTTTACGTGAACCACAATTTTATAACAAAAAACTAAAGACACTTCCATTGTTAAATGTGATCTAGCAGAGATTAATTGCAAAAAATAATTATATTTATATTATCTATATTGTTTAGAACTGAGATGAAAACAATAAGCTAAATCATTTTTTATGCAAATTCTTATTTCTGGACTGCTTATTTTCAAACACTGCATTCAAAAAGGTTTTATCTCTTACCAAAATATTTTTTTGCATCAAAAAGACACACACACACACACACATTTTGTGTTTGTGGTTTTGTGTTTTGTATTTAGAGTTTTGAGAAAATGAGCCAAAGATTTAGAAAATATGTGTAAACAATTGTGAAAAACTGTATTAGTGTTGAAGCGGTTGTAAAATCAATTTTCTATTTAGGTGTTCATTCAAATGTGAATAGATGTATTGTAACCTTGAACATTCTTTCACAGTAGGATGTGAGGAAATTAAAAAGATATACAAAGTACCAAAGACAGCAGTGTTTTGCATAAAGCACATCAGTGTGTTGTTGCTGCTTTGAATAGTTCATTCAGATGGTACATGTGTGTAATCTTTGGGACAAAAATACCATTTTGAAAAAGGATTGTTAGGTTTTGATTGAGTTTTGTTTTGACATAGAAGTGACATGTTTAGCTCAGAGTGTTGTATGTTATGTGGCTTGTGTTTAGAGTTTTGACACATGAGCCAAATTCCACAAGTGTGTAAGCGATTGAGAAAAACTGTAATATCATGTAAAAAAATATACGTATGCAATATAATTATTGGATGTAACTTGCGCACACATTTTTCATTTCACACGAGTGTACTGAGTGCATGAAAATATGAACATTCACAATATAATACTAATCTAAATCACAAAGGAATAAGAACAGCATTGTTCTATTAGAATTAGCATTCTGGGGTACTGTATCACATTCTTTTTTTTTACGTGTCACATTGTCATAGAACGATTGACAAAACGTTCAAATACATAAGTGCTGACAGATTAAACTATTTCAATATTTTAATGACTGGAACACGTTAGATTGAAATCAACATGCTGTGTCAAGGAAGAAACATAAATATTAGTATTGTATTTTAGGTTAATTTTAATTGTAATTTAAATGTTTCAACTTTAACAAAGCCAAAGAACAAACATTTTGGCCAGTCTAATTTATTATACACCCAACAGCATTTAAGGAAGAAAGAATGAACAGTATCTGGAAATCAACTACTCTACCATCACTACCAAAGTGTTCTGCCAAGCCACTCGATTTATTGAAATGTACCGGTAAATCAATCCAAGCCAACCCTGATAGAATCAAAGTCACTTCTCTGATACAAAGTAGAGCGAGAAAAAAACAGGTAAGATACAAATCAGCTTATTGTTGAAAACCTTCCATTCTCTTAGAAATAGCAGTTTTACAAAGTTTTCTTCAATTGCAGACAAGATACACGATCAGGTGCAAGTCATCAAGTATGAAGCGATCTGGGAGGCAAAAAAATATAACAATGCTCTCAATTAATCCAAGGTTTGAATAAAGTTATTGGCAAAATGATAATCAGAACAATTAAATATTAATGACAATCTAATACTAATGTTACAGTTTTTCACAATTTTTTACCCACGTTTTCTGAATCTTTGGCTCATTTTCTCAAAACTCTAAATACAAAACACAAAATGCAAAACTCTACAAATCTCTCACAAAAGCAAACACTGCATTCAAAACGGTTTTATCTTTTTTGCATCAAAATGACACACACGCGTCTTATGAATAAATCTTTCTACAAACCAACAACACACTGATGTGCTCAACACAAAACATTACTATGGATATCTTATCATTAGGTTTATGCCTTTTGCATTTTCAGTGTTTCACTGTAGCCAGTTGTAAAAGATTGTTAAAGTAATGTAAATCTACTCAAATATGTATAAATAAACACACACAAATGCAATACAGTAACAACATTTATTTTATTTACACGTATTTCCAAAATGCAGTATTTTGGAACACTTGTATTTCGTATGTAACACAACAGGAGAAAACCTGGGAAAACATTCAGTAAGATTTTATAGTGAATGTTATATTTAAAAAAAGAAAAGAAAAAGCTAGCTCTGATTTTTAAGTGAAGAATTAAGCAACTAGTGTTTACACAGGTGAGGAGTGGGTGTTGCCAATTGGGAACTGCTTGTATTGTTTTGCCAAAAGTGTGATTTAGAATTAAAAACTGAGTGTAAAGCAGAAATTATGCTGGCAATTTTGCAGACTTGGTTTAGAGATTTAGTACATGAGTTTCAGGTTTCAGTGATTACGTTTCAAGTTCCAATTTCAGTGTGTAAACAATTGTGAAAAACTGTAAGTGTATTTCTGAAATAATATGCAATGAGATTGGAATTGAAAAAGCAATTCTCTATGCAGTGTGGATGTTTAAATTAGCTAAATTCACAGGACTGAGACAGTTACGGTTGATGACTGCAAGCAGGAGGCACTTGGATTGAGCAATAACAGATTCAAAAGCGCGCAGGTACCCAAGTCCTCGAGGTTACTCCTGTCAGACTCACTTTCAAACTAAGGAAAACTAAATCTAATTGGCTATGTGATTGCTTACTTCACTGTTCTTGCAGAGTTTCAGTGCCTCAAGGGCCACCACTCCAAATACACAGATGACAATTGATTCAAAACTAACAAGCAACATCCCAGACAGGCAGAGTACTCAAACCAACTTGGAAAATCCTAGTGTTAGGTGCAGCAGGCCACCACTTATGAGGATCAGGTAGAGTAGATAAAAAATGATCTGGATGTTAGGTAAATTTTGTTCATGACCGATCCTAAGCATCTAAATAAAATAAAAAAATGATATGTGCTTGATATAAAACCATTCTTCATTCTTGCATTTCAGATGTAAGCCTTTGAAACCTGTTGTTTTACAGGGACCAAGCATATTTCAATGCACTGGCATAAATTCAGGTGAAGTCCGGAATGACTAAGGACACAACCAATGTTTAGGAATGAAAATGGTATTTTTTGGGAATTTATTTGTGTGCTCCCAGAATTTTAGACAATGTGTTTGATTACATTGTTTGTTGTACCATTTTACCTCAGACAACACCAAGACAGCCCGACCTAAACAATTAACTAAAATTGTGAGCAAATTAATGCCTGTGTTCCGGCAGTTTTATGAAGTACTCACTGAGGAGCCACCAAGGAGATGTGAAAATATGACTAGGTAATAAGCATCCATGGCCTCTTCCTTCATATGAATCCACAGCATTTTATATCAACGGTAAACAACTTTCTCTTCAATCAGGTATGAATCACTATCAGGAAATGCGATGAGTGAATGTGCAGGTTCCTGTAATAAAACACTGGACACGGTGGCCCCAGCCCTATGTCTAGCAGCCCCCTCTTCTTCAACAGAAGCCCTTCAGCTGCAGCTCAAGGGGATGTGTCTTAAGGAAAACTGGGCCAAGCGTAGAGAGGTGTGTCGATGCAGCTCTTTGCACACCATGAACCCTGTCGGGGAGATGCACTGCAAGAGCAGGCAGTCCAATGAGCAGAGTGAGTTTGGGGGAGGGCGTGGCAAGGGCAAAGAAGAATCGGCTATCGAGGGCATCAGAAGCTCCTTCTTCCTCACCAAGTGGAATCCAGACCACATGAAACGCACTGTCACACAGAGGGACACTGACCACCAGGAAACCAAATGTGTTGACCAGTAACTTAATTAAATACGGGCTGTTGTCTTAATCGTCTGATCATAAAATGCATTTTCTTATTGGGCATCTCAAACAGGGTATCTAAATAAAGGGATGTTCTCAGTAATCACAACCATTTGTTTTCTAAATAATTTATTTACAGTAAGGTTGTGCCACTGGTTCTTTAAACGCTGGTACAGTTCAGACACTGAAATCAAGCTGCATCTACATTTGAAAATAAAGACTACAAAGTTGAATAAAATTGAAAATTCCTAGAGAAGGAAAATACGGTTTGTCACAGTGTACGAGCTGGAAAATTATTTTACGAAAAAACCTTGACAGGAGATCATAAAAAAAAAAAAGAATAGAAAAGAAAAAAACACTATACATTTTGCAAAAACTCTAAGGCAATATTTACAACCACAATAACAAGTAAGTAAAAAGACCATGGAGGCCCAGCCTTAGAGAGTCATGGTAGGGGTGGAAGCTGTGGTGGACACTGTGACAGGGTGGAGTCCAAGGTCTAGAGAAGGGGCTTCGTCTGGCTGAGGGGGGCTCTTCTTCTGGGCCTCAAGCTTCTCTGTCAACTGGGTGTAGAGCTCCTTTACAGGCTCACTGCTCTGTGATCAGCAAAACACAAAAATCAAATCACAAAGAGTAGTGTTGTTACAAAAACACAGCTGGGAAGACATTAAATGCTTATGTTAGTCCAACAATACTGCAACATACTAGTAGTGAACTATGGTATTATTCTAATGTAATGTGCATAGTACAACTAACCTGCAAAGAGCTTACATGCATAGGGGTTAAATATTTAGTAGGAAAACCAAATGGACTCTAAAATGAATTAGTAAATACTGCTTATTTGGGATTTTGTTACCCAGTTAGACATGCAAGTAATACCAGGCAACTCCAGAGAGAAAAAGCACAAACCTGCTTTGGAGGTTCAATGGTTTTCATCAATGTCTCCATGTAGGATGGCAGCACTTTGTGGTGAAGGTGAAGCAAGATTCGCAAGATGTGCCTATGGACATTTTCTTTACTGGGGAACAAATAACACAGATACTTTAAATAAAGTGATGGATCTTTCTTCCTACAAATAAGTCATTGGGTTTGGTATACGATGCAGTAGACAATTTAATAAAGACTTGATTGCTTTAAAATGGTAGACCTGGAGAAGGAGGTAAGAAGAAAGCCATCAAAGACTGCTGAGCAAAACTCTTCTGTCCCAAACTCCTCAGAAAGCAACGTAAGGTGTCCTGTCAGGAGGTGCAGGAAGATGTCTCCAAAAGCCATGTCATTGTGAGTCTCCACTGTAGGTTAACACACACACACACACACACACACACACACACACACACTGCATCATTTGGATATTTCTTGTTGACAGTATGCTGACTGTTGCTACATTTTCAACCTGTTGAATAGGTCCCAATTTTGAATAGGGTAAGGTCACAAAGAAATACACTGCTAAAAAAATTTAAAGGAACACTTTGAAAACACATCAGATCTCAATGGGAAAAAATCATGCTGGATATCTATACTGATATGGACTGGGTAATGTGTTAGGAATGATAGGATGCCACATCGTTTGATGGAAATGGAAATTATCAACCTACAGAGGGCTTAATTCAAAGACACCCCAAAAATCAAAGTGAAAAAATGATGCGGTGGGCTAGTCCATTTAGCTGAAATTCCATTGCAGCAACTCAAAATGGTACTCAGTACTGTGTATTGCCCCCACGTGCTGAGCTCCTGGACAGTCTGAGGTGCAACCTGGCGGCATCGGACGGACCGAAACATAATTTCCCAGAAGTGTTCTATTGGATTTAGGTCAGGCCAGCATGGAGGCCAGTCAATGGTATCAATTCTTTCATCCTCCAGGAACTTCCTGCATACTCTCGCCACATGAGGCCGGGCATTGTCGTGCACCAGGAGGATCCCAGGACACACTGCACCAGCGTAGGGTCTGACAATGGGTCCAAGGATTTTATCCCGATACCTAATGGCAGTCTGGGTGCCGTTGTCTAACCTGTAGCGGTCTGTGCGTCCCTCCATGGATATGCCTCCCCAGACCATCACTGACCCACCACCAAACCGGTCATGCTGAAGGATGTTACAGGCAGCATAACGTTCTCCACGGCTTCTCCAGACCCTTTTACGTCTGTCACATGTGCTCAGGGTGAACCTGCTCTCATCTGTGAAAGGCACAGGGCGCCAGTGGCGTACCTGCAACTTCTGGTGTTCTATGGCAAATGCCAATCGAGCTCCACGATGCCAGGTATTGAGCACAGGGCCCACTAGAGGACGTCAGGCCCTCAGGCCACCCTCATGAAGTCTGTTTCTGATTGTTTGGTCAGACATTCACACCAGTGGCCTGCTGGAGGTAATTTTGTAGGGCTCTGGCAGTGCTCATCCTTTTCCTCCTAGCACAAAGGAGCAGATACCGGTCCTGCTGATGGGTTAAAGACCTTTAACGGCCCTGTCCAGCTCTCCTAGAGTAACTGCCTGTCTCCTGTAATCTCCTCCATGTTTTTGAGACTGTGCTGGGAGACACAGCAAACCATCTGGCAATGGCACGTATTGATGTGCCATCGTGGAGGAGTTGGACTGCCTGTGCAACCTCTGTAGGGTCCAGGTATCGCCTCATGCTACCAGTAGTGATACTGACCCTAGCCAAATGCAAAACTAGTGAAAAACAGTCAGAAAAGATGAGGAGGGGAAAATGTCAGTGGCCTCCACCTGGAAAACCATTCCTGTTTTGGGGGTCGTCTCAATGTTGCCCCTCTAGTGCACCTGTTGTTAATTTCATTAACACCAAAGCAGCTGAAACTGATTAACAACCCCCTCTGCTATTTTACTTACCGGATCAATATCCCAGAAGTTTAATTGACTTGATGCAATACTCTGATTAAAAAGTGTTCCTTTAATTTTTTTTGAGCAGTGGTATTATAAACAAATAACATCTGTGTGATTTTACCGTATGGGAAACAAAACGAAAGTTGGAAATGTCCAACACATGCGACGCGCAGCACGCAACGCACCCAGAAAGCTGGCTGCACTCATAGTTTGCATATACACGGACTGCTTTACATTGGAATGAAAGTATACCTCTGCCGTATCGCATTCAATTTGATGGACTCATTGAGACCAATTTAAAGCAACTATAGGTAACTTTTTTTATATCAACGGATTATCAATACATTTCTTCTGATAACACATAGTGATGTTTATGGGAGAATGAAGTCTCAATATTTAACATAAATTTTATCTGCCACTGGGCACGTTCTCCCGGAAAACTGTGACGAATTGCTTTGTGGCACAAGGAAGTGTGTCACTAGATCAGGAAGAGATGCCCATACTTGGAGTATAGTCGTTGATCGTGCTAGTGATATGCAGTGACCGTGAGCATTATGCATGTGTTTTTTGCAACGGTTAGGGAATGTAATTACACTAAGCAAATGGTAAGGGTCAGCAAAATCATCTTTTACAGACAAATTGCCTCTAGTAACTTTAGTGCCTAAAGTCTAATGTTTAGTGAAATCCACACACATTCACTGAGTTAAAGCAATCAAAGCAAATAAATTACTTATAAAATCAGACTATCTGGCACTATTATCTTCAGTGCTGATTGTTCTGCTATTAATCATATTTAGGCAAGAGTTTTATTTGAAAAGGTGTATTGCTAAATCACAAAGAAACTGTAACGCTAAAGGATTAACAATTTAAGGATTTGTTTGTATTTTGGCCAATCAAAGATTCACAAAGCATGACGTTATGCTATAAAATTGTTGGCAGACTTCCAAGTGGGGTTGACGTGATCTTTGTTTTAGCATATCACATGTGTTACTGGAAATAAGTTTGGCTGCTCAGATTATAGACAGCAAACACAATTCTCAAACGCTGAAGTAGGGTATGCACAATATTGTGATAGCTCTCTCTCTCTCTTTCTGCAGTGCTGTAACAGAACAAATAATTTTATGTGATAAAATGTATCTGTATCTGCAATTGTATTTCCAATTAGCTCAGTGTACAACAAGGACAGCATTGATCTTGAACACATGTTTAAACATGCTTAACAAACAACGAACAGCCCATGCAATTTGCAGAATTGCAGTCCGTAATAAAACATTTTTTTGAGGTAGATTATTATAAATTAGAGGTACAGGCTTGAAGAAAAAAAACTGCCATTTTGTTTTTAAATGATGATGTTAAGTGTTTCTCATCCCTCTGTGATGCTTTTCCAATTGCTGGCTGGCATGGGCTTTAAAAAGACATTTGGCATGCTCATACACAAATGGACCCTTCCAGTCGCAACACTTCCCTTTTTGATTGGCAGTTTGTGACAGCAATGTGTCACGAGAGCTGCAAGAATTATCAGCAGACAATGGCATTGTCTGATGTGGCAATTTAGAACATCTCTCAATGCTGACGGTGAGACTTACATTGAAGCGTCTGTGGGTAGTTTCTCATAAGAAGTGGTTTTGACGACCCCTACCGTTTGCTTTGTGTAATTGTTTTCCCTAACAGTCGCAAAGAAGACGTAGAGGATGCTCGCAGTCATTGCATATCGCTAGCACGATCAACGACTATACTCAAAGTATGAGCATCTCTTCCTGACTTAGTGATGCACTTCCTTGTGCCATAAAGCAGTTTTGCGGGAGATCGTACCCGGTGGCAGACAAAATAAATGTTAAATATTGAGACTTCAGGAGAACTGACCTGAACCTCGATTGTTTTACATTCTCCTATAGACATTACAATGTGCTATCAGAAGAAATTTATTGATAATACTTTAATATAAAAATTGCCAAAAGATGCTTTAATAAAAACCTTCAAGACACTTCCATCACATTATTTTTGTTATATGACTATTTTTGCATGCCGTTTATGTAAACTATTTAAATTTTTTAGTGGCTGCATAAATAGCTGTCATGCTGTCTCTTCACTCTTTTTTAATATACTTTACAATGACTAGTTCAGTCTAAATTCCTAAAGAAATAACATGTTGCATGTAGACTGAGTCTTGTTAGTTGTCAATGTGGTAAATGGTAGATATCACTAATTGTTGTGTGCATTTTGGCATTTCCTTTTATTACAACATATTATTGCAGAGGATTTCAGACAGGCATGTACAGCCGCCTGGGTTTAAGTTTGGTCACCAGAAATGTATTTCAAATTCAGAAGAACTTAGAATCTCAGGAACCTAGAATTTCAGTTTGGGCAAAACAAACTTAAAAAATGGGTTGCTTTTGCCGGCAGAGGGAGTCAAAAGCCTCAAACTTTTTATACTTTCAGGCACAGTGAAGTGAGAGAACAGGCAAGCAGCAGTTGAAAGAGCCTAAAAACAATAACAAGCACACACATGACTTTAATTTACAGTGTAAACCAGCATAGATAAATATGTTTGTGTTTACTAAATAATATATAGTTTTTCTTAAAAAATCAAAACAACTAAAAACAATAATAGACTAGGTCTTGAGGGGGAGCTAACGTGCTGCTTGCATTAGTTCACAGACAGTACTTCCTGTCCAACTCAGTCATAGATTTGACCAGAGTTTGGCATACTCATACGCGTTGAGACCCAAAGACCAATAGCCCAAAAAGGCATAAATGACCTATGAACACGCATAGTCTATAGCCTATTCGATGCACTATTGTTTACAGAGGAAGGTCCGTTTAGGATACAAAGTCTAGCTACAGGAGCCGAAGGCTCTAATCTAATGAATTACAATGCCTTTGTGGAGTCTGAGTCTTATTTATTATTTTTAGTATATATACAGTACATAATCAGGTTGTGTCTTTTGAGTCTTATATATTATTTTTGTATATATACAGTATATAATAAAGATGTAAGAATGTATTCCGTATTATAAAGAATGAAAGCGCTGACAAGGGAAACATTGCTATTTTATTGGTGAACCCTCCAAAGCAAGTACTATGCTTCGCCTAAAGTGAGAGTGGTGTCCAAGGACATTCACGGAATACTTATACCCCAGCAACATGTTCAAAACAGTTTCATGGCTAAACTGGTGATTGTGAAATAATTGAGCAAAAACAGTCATACTTTCCCAGGCCTTACCAACTAAGCAGACATGGTGGTGCTGACCTCTGTGAACCATGGCAGTACACTAGCGTTCTTAAAATATAATCAAGATGATTATGTCACCAAAATAATAACGAATATGGTAATCCATAAACAATCATTGTGCATATCAGAATATGGAAATGTATGCTAATTTCAACACTTGAGCTCAGAATTAAGGTTTCAGGGAAACGAGTGACAACACAAAAGAGGCTTTATTTAAAGAAATAAAGGGAGAGGAGAGTGAGGGTCAAAAAAACGTAACGTCTTCCCATTTCAGGGAGTTCTGTGTCTCAGGAGGCCACTTTAGCCATCTTCTTTGAACAGAAAGCAGAGGTGTGGGTTGCGCTGGCGAAAGCGGGGAAGGGAGAAAGGATTCAGGGTAAGGCTCGTCCAGTTAGTCACACAGCCTTGACTCTCAAGTTATGGTCCCTGTCAGCTTCTCGGTTTCTTCCTTTAGCTCTGATTCTGGTTTGCAAAGTGTGTTTTCAAATGAATTCGGTCCTGAGACTTACCTGAGGTAATGTACCTTACCCAACATACACTCATAATTGAATACCTCAAAATGTCCAACAACATGTAGATTGCAAGTCTGAGTTTCGAAATGATCTAGGAACTATCTTTTCATTCTTTGCAATGAACAAAAGTTAATATATACATTTTGTCTGAAATTCTGCACAAAGGCACGTGCCACTTTGTCAAAAAATAAACAGGATATGGCATCAGTCTCTCGGGAATTCTCAGTGACTCCATAAGCACCTGCCCTTTCCGTCTTTCTAATGACATAGTACAGTTAATTAGTTTTAGCTGATAGGCACATCTGGGTTAGCTAAACACTTTAACGGTATTGACCTCTTTATGACAAGGGGTGTCTCAACATTTACAGTGATTGACAGCACAGGCCTAGTGGTCATATTTCATTCTTGGCTGCAGGGAAGAATTCTTATTTTGGAGATTCATTGTGCTTTATAGCGTAGTCCAAAATGAAAAAGAATAATGCAAAAAAGTCAACACTTATTTACTTATTTATGTGGTGAGGTGTTTTGTTGCTTGGTGGGAAATAGAGACTGCCAGTACATTCAGAAATAACTATTGTGGATTACCAAAGCTATCAAGTACTATTGGCTTAGTGTCTGCTCAACGTGATTTCATTCTCCTTTCACAGCTCATGCAACGCAAACTAGAGGCCATCAAGTCGGATGAATAAATAAATGTAATGGCTTTTCATTAGTTTACATTTTTCATTGGTTAGCTTAAGTTTTTCATACCGACTTTGCCAACTTTCTCAGGAATTGGTGCATTTACTCTAAATGTACAAATGATTCACTGTCCGGATGTTGTGCAACATATTTTATCACCAGCTGTCCATTTTACTGTGCCCTTTGTTCTCGACCCATTTATTTTTTCTTCTAGTGTTCTTGGGCCTTTCTTCAAATGACTTTGCTATGAATGCCACCTTTCTTGCAACCGATTGCATACTGTAAATCAAGAGGCACAAGGCTCGCCCTTCAAATGTAACTTGTGTCCAGTTCTCTTCCATAGTGCCGTTTCAGATCCGTCAGCACAGATATGGCTGCAGATGGACAGACTAGCAGTTCAATGTTATCGGTGCTAGCACACTGCCGTTTCAAAAGACCAAAGACCAGGCTTTTGTGGCCACTGTCTTCTCGCAGACAATGCCATTGACTTACTGATTGGCCATGGCAGCAATGGATTGTTGAATTGATAACATCTGACTTCTCCAATGTGCCTGTCAATACGGCTTGTTTGAGTTTACATCACGCATGGCTTAAAGATCCAAACCATAGTGTTGCGTTTATATTGATATAATTTGACAGAGGATACATAGCCACTGAAGTAAAGTTGTAACAGAGTGCTAATGTAGTGCTGTTATGGGAGAATAGAATGTATTGTCACTCTCTGATTTGTGTGCAGGTACACATGGCATTTACTTTCACCCATGCACAAAGTTCTGTGCCATTTACTCGTAACTACTATCTGTGTACTACATTAAAATATGAGACAAAGTGGATAAAATACAGCAGCTGCTTGGATGAAGAATTAGGGTACTGGAGATGTTAGATGGGGTATGTGGCTAACCTACGATGATTTTATCCCACTGTAACTTCAGCATGAAGGACTCTGATAATTGGGTGTTGGAAAAGATTTATTGTCACCCATCGGTGACAGTGTGTGTGTGTGTGTGTGTGTGTGTGTGTGTGTGTGTGTGTGTGAGGGAGTCTGTATGTGGCAGCGCAATCCAAAGTAAGTGGCCAAAAGTAATTCCCTGAACGAGAAATCACTTGGTGGTTGATTGTGTATGACGCTCTACTGAAGATGGCCTCGGTTCACAGCTTCTAATTGCCTCCCTTGTCACAGGCGCTGCTTCTGTAAATGTGACAGGCACATTCCAATGTGCTTCTCAAAACACAACATCATCAACAACATCACAGCCGTTTTAATGCCTGATTAGACTGCTTCAGGTGATACATAATTACATCACCTAAGATGAACTAAAAGCAGCAAGAAAGAGCTCTCCCACTGACCCCCCCCCCCCACACACACACACACACTCACACACACACTCTCACACACACACACACTCACACACATCTGTAATTTAATTGGAATCAAGCACTCCTCTACTTACGTTTTGGCTCAATTTCAACCCAGTATGCCACTGTGATTAGAGTTCAATTGAAATTAGTTTTTTTGGGAAGCTACTTTGACTATAAACAATGCTTGTGTGAAGTACTTATCACACAATTTATTTCCGATCTTAACATCTTCAGGAGAATGTATAAAAAATACTATGCCAATGTAATTTAGACTGTACTATAGTGAATTCAGTCTCTATCATTCTTCAACAAGACTATTGTCACAAAGCAGAGGTTGTGCAGGGTACATTTTTTTTTTTCTTTTGTGACTTCGTAGCCAAGATTATACCATATTTTTGTGTCTTGAATCTGGTCTTTGCTGACAATGGGTCGTGATCTGGTCTCTTAGAATGGGTTGCTGATTGCATCGTGACACCTGAATGATTGGTGGATTGAAGTGGAGACACAAACAAGTAATAATAACAATACGGACACATATACGTACATGTCGGGCCGTAACATATTTCGTCAGTGCTCAATATGTTTTCTTTGGTTGACTGTTCACCATAAACATGATCTCTTGTCATATTTGATATGCAAAGGTGTTAAAAAAATCACAGTCGTGTTGACTTTGCAAGAAAGTAATTAAAGTCTGGGCTTTGCACTTTATGATCTCATGGCTTCAATAATTCATTGTACGTCGTTACAGTATCCCTTTGCTCCAGAGACAGTTATGATTGTTCTCTCCTTTCCACATGTTTTATTAACCATCACTCTTGCGCTGCTCCAATAGGAGTCCCAGGCAGTCTGGTGCAAAGTGCCTGAAGAGAATCTATTTCATGCTCGTTTAGCATTATGGCAATGATTCAGCACAGTGACATCATTGGTGCTGTGTGACTAGGGACTTTTATTATATGATATATAACTGCTCTTATTTTGGTGCCAGAGCTCGTGTGCAGACAGCCCTGGGTGCAGTTCTGATGCAGTGGCAGCCAATTTTCTGGGGTGGAGTGAACGTGTGGCATAAGGATTTTTGATCACAATTGAAACTGCAGTTCGTTCCAAGAAAACGCAGGCTCTGTAAAGACAGCGGTCACTCAGTCAATATGCATACCAATTCATTTTAGAAGTCTTCTTGTCTCTCTCAAACTCAGTTTAAAGCTCTTGAATACTGAACTCCTTTTTTATTCTAAATTACCATATTGTCCTTGTCTTGTCCTCAGTCCTGCCCCTTGCAGTTAGATAGGGTTGATATTTGAAATTATATTCCCAGGGGCCATATTGCATGACATTGTCAAAGAGGTTGTTGACATAGTGTAGAGAAGACACACATACCAATGGATCTTGATTAGATCAGAGGCTGTTTTCATTAACTATAGTACGTTTTCAATTTCAAATTGAAACTGTATTAAATTATTCATGTGGAGAAAATATAAAAATATTTGTTGAGTGTTCTTGGGTTTTGAAAGAGCAGCTAAAGTACAGTTTTGAATAAATGCAAATGGAGATTTGTCTTCATAGCCGAAATAACCACTAGTAGTAAATAGGGTACATCGGATATTGGCTGAGTCAATCCAGGTTGTTTTTTTAGGGCGATTTTTGGGGGCGTTTTTGTCATTTTTGTTTTGCTAATTTAATGGTCTGCCTCCTAGAGAATTCAACTATGTAAATAGTTAACCTGTAAAACG
Source organism: Galaxias brevipinnis (assembly GCA_036023535.2). NCBI lineage: Eukaryota > Metazoa > Chordata > Actinopteri > Galaxiiformes > Galaxiidae > Galaxias > Galaxias brevipinnis. The sequence continues at coordinate 43,637 of JAVQIZ010083639.1, forward strand.
CAATTTCAAGCCTGCGCCGAATATTATGGCAATCGCCGGTTGTTGGGCAGGCGGTGGACAATTGGAAAATTTTAACATATCGCCCAACCCTTTTAGTAAATAGTTTTTAGTTATAGCAATAGTAATAACTAGACAAATACAACTAACTAAACAGACGTCATCCCTAATGCATACACGTACACACACTCAGAGATACATACTTAACTGACATTACATTATATATATTGCATTGCATTAATAATCTGTCTTTTTAGCTTTGCTGGCACTGCGTTCCTTTCCAAACAGATTGGAATATTTTGTTTATTTTTTATCATTAGCATGAGCTACCATATTACTGTAATTTGAATGTTTACTATTATCAGATAATTAATCTAATAGCATTCTGTTTAATTGTAGGCCCTGTTGTTAATTGATTATAAAGTGTATGGACGATGATGTTTATTTATTCATATTTTTCAGTAGAACCACAAGTTGTGATTTTGACCATTCATACAACAATAGGGTTGAATTGAGCCCCAGTGAAATATCAATCAATCCGGAATCACATTTTCAGATAAATTTGATTTATCTAATTTAATTAATTAATTGTTCCTTTCCTTAAAAATAGCTGCCATTTTATTTTGTGGCTGAACTCACACTTGGAATGCCTCTCAACCAGTCAAATCGTTTTCCTTTTTTTAAATAAGGAATTATTTGTAATTACTCTTTGATCACAGATAACCTAGGTTTTATTGTGCTTACAATGTTTACACATAACTGGTGCATACCAAAAATAAGGTTGTCTGACTGTGGAAAGAGAGACATTTTTGTTTGTTTGTCTGAACAGAATGGGTTTATGTACATAATAATAGTGGTGAGTCAAAAAAGAGCTTTTGAAGTAGGATAGTGGTCTATAGCCTCCTCCTACTTTCCAACCCCCCCCTCCCACCCATCTCTCTCTCTCCGTCTCATTTT